>OFHU01002991.1:0-23385 GCA_900245905.1 Lacerta viridis
AGTAAGCCACCAGCATCTCCCGAGCTGCAGAGACTCAGGGCTGATAGAAGGAGACAGCTGAGTACTCGCAGGAGGAATGCTCACCTTCAGGTGAGACAAGGTGATGAGTCACCAGGGAATCAGGGCCGACCGTTACCCAGTCTAAGATAAAAGGTGGTAAGACCTCGCCCCAGGTTGTGGGAGCAACATTGTTGGTTGCTAGATCCTGCTTTTGACCTGTCTTGCTTTCCTGCATGAGCTCCTGACCTGCCCTGGTTCCCTGTCTGTGTACCTGTTCCTGACCTTGCCTGACTCCCTGCCCTGCTCCCAGCTTCGGCTACTTCGGACTGACTCTACGTTGAACCTACGAACCATGGACTAGACTTGGACCTCACCTCTCGGGTAACCCTTGGGACTAGCACAGTGATTTTAACTCTGTTAAATGATGTAATATGTCAATAGTGAAAAGTTATAAATGGATAGGAAAATAGTATCAACTGTCATTTAGGTTTGAATATTTCTCACAGGCCTTACCTGCCATGGTACAATATTCTGAAGTTTCCTTCTTTCTTCTTCAGCCATTGTTATATATTTGGATCTGGATGAAAGCAGGGCATGTAAAGCATGGGCCACTGCATAGACAGCGTTATAGATACTGTAACTGTGACCAGTCATGCTCATTTCAAAAAAAGGCCCAGGAAGGTTCTCCAGACTCTCATCTCCAGTACAAATATCACCCATCATGTTATCCAAAGCAGAGTTTGGGAATACACAGCCAAATGCCTGTTCCCAGAAATCTCTGATAAAACCATCTTCTGTTGTACTGGAAGGGTTTCTGCCCTGAAGAAATTCCTTGAACCCCTGTACCTCATTGGAGTGGATTGCAAAAGATAGAGCACCATGGAGGACTTGGATATCCCAATGCCGTTGGTGGACATATGATATTAACTCCATCTGTGCTGTCAGGATCCAGACCCTACCTTTTGACTTTTGTGTTGTTTCGTCCACCTCTGGTAGAAATAGTACCCATCTCAAAGCGATTATGGAATCTGCTTCTCCATAGAACACCATTGCATTGGCTGTGCTGCTCATGACTCTGTTGTAGATTGGAATCGCTTTTTTCATTACATCTCTGTTCTCATTATCTTCATCAAAACTAAAACTTGAATAGCATGTTTCTACAAAGGCTAAACAGATGCCCTTCTGGGAAAATAAGGGAAGCATGTGTTGCAGAAACATTTCTACCTTATCATTATCATCGGCAATGAATCCAATCCATATCCATTTGAAGTGAATGAGTAACTGTAGAATCCCCAAGTACTGGAGGATATCATCTGGGACCATTTGATAGGAGGAAAGGAATTCAGTTTGAAGTGTCCTCCAAGACATAGAGCCATACAAAAGCTAAAGGTCAATTTGGAGAGAAGAAGGCAGAATTATCATTATCTTCCTCCCCCCCCCACCCTTACCCTAGGGAAAGTTGTGGTATTAAGCTGCCATAGAGTCATGTCACTCATCAAACAATATACCGGTAGTTCCTTCTTACTGATTTCAGAGGAGGAGTATGTAATCCAATGCAAAAGAAGGATAACAATCCAATAATGTATGAACAGCCCTCAATATGAACAGCAGAAAAATTAAAAGACATAAAGAATTCTAAGCCCATCTGAATCATCAAATGAAGAATTCACATGTACATGACCTGATTTCCTCAGATGTGTGGATAACAATAATACTAAAGCTCATATAAGGAAATGTTTCTATTCACTATGTAATAAAGATAAACATTATTTTGATTTCTCTGAATAACATGTTCAATGAAAGGATGAAACATATTTGTTTATACCCATCACTGCTTTTGAATGGTTATGACAAATATGAAAATAAAGAAGAAAATGGTATAAAATGTAGATTCCTGAATCACACAAGCACTCTACCTGAGGAATCTTGAAGATACTCAAAACATTTGCTATCTGATGAGAAGTTTCTGAATGCAGTGCCCCAATGACAGAAATCAGGTTGTCCTGGATGTCACATTTGTAGTTGGGGATAAATATATTCCTTGTGGAAAGCAGTTTCATTGTCGCATGATAGGTCAATTCAGCACTGGAATAGATGTCATAAATGTTGAATCCCAGGGTGACATTTGGTAGGAGCTTGAGATTTTTATTTAGCTCCTTTACCGCGAACACCAAGGCCAGGATGTGCTGGTAATTCTTTGTCACTATACTGCAAAGATATTTTCCACATTTGATAAAAAAAAACATTTCTACTGTGCTGTGCACATATTAAATATTACTATTCACCACAATGTTGCTATAACCTAGTACTGTGTACTTATTACTGACTGTGCACCATTAATATAATCTATTACATTTCTAAACCACTCTTCATCCAGCAGTAATTATCCCGGGTCTAAGGGTAAGATCTTTCTCATAAACTGCTACCTTATCTTTTTAACTTGAGTTAGCAGACGTGCATTCAAAGTGAATGTTTTACCACTGAATGAAGGGTCTTCCACAAAGGGCCATAGGTTGTGCTATAGGGTCCCCCAGATAGCCTCTTCACAGTTTCAGATGACTTAAGGATAGAACAATATAATGCATAAACTTTATCCACAGGGTGGGAAAATCCCACTACCACCATCACTGCAAAGAATAATAGAATCCAGAGTTGGAAGGGACCCTGAGGTTCATCTAGTTCAATCCCCTGCAATGCAGGACTCTAAACTGAAGCATCCATGACACATGGTCATCCAACCTCTGCATAAAAACCTCCAAGAAATGAGAGTTCGTTTTATTGGGCTGCTGAAAAAATGCAGCATGTCCAAAACTATACTAAAGAAGGTAAAAGCATTTCTTACACAGGCTCTTCAGATAGCGTCTGTGGAGGTTTCCGTATGAAGTCTTTTGGACTGGAGAGGACGAGACTCTGAGAACAAATAGCTCCAAATATTATGTCTCCTGGTTGAAAATATTTGTGAAGGATATGGTAGGGATCCTGGATTCTACATTTAGCAAAAGGACTATTGCCCACTATGTGGAGAATCATCAGCTGCAACACCACTGATGCAGCCATCCCCCACCCCCAATTAATCTAGATTACCTTTTCTGAAGTAAAACTATGATTTGTGTATCTTCGCAGCAGAACAACATGCATCCCTGCTTCCTACGTACTGAAATTTAAAATGTGATGGAACACTACATCTCTGTTCAGAATTGTACGAGAGGGAGTTACCTTTATTCCATCAGTCTCAGATACCCCCCCCCATTTTGTTATTGACTAGGCTAGTCTAACTCTTGAGTGGATTTTGAAAACAGTGAAAATAATTGCAGTTCACTGAATAATTGCAGGGGACTCAAATTGCATGATTGTCATGTCCAATAGGAAGCATTTCCTCCCTATTAGTTGGAAAGTACAGAAAAAAATATTTAAAAAAATTCTACTAGCAAAATTAAATAACTTATGCTGGGAGTGGGGGATGAGAAATATTTGAGTTTTGGTCAGGCCTTTGATCCATCTAGTCCATTATTGTCTGCATCTGGGTTCAACAATATTATGTCCTTGCATGCATGCCTGCCAGTCTGCCAGTATCTCCCATTGTGCCAATCAAAGGTTTAAGTATATAATGCTTCAAAAATCCATGATGCATTAAAAACTGATCAATGTAGTTTGACCTCTCCTATGCCACCTCAGACATGCCCACATTTCATTGCATATACACCCTACCTTCTATCAGAACAGAGGAGCAAAACACACTTCTTTATAATTAAAGTGTTGCAGATCAGATATGTAGGTAAATGTGTTGTTGTTTTTTGTGGTCCATACTGAATCTAATTCACCATCATCTGTCATAATTCCATGGGTGTTTTGGCAATCTGTAGACTGGGGAATCTGAGAAAGATAGCATTGTGGGTTTCTTTTAATGTTATGATTGGTAATATGAAAGATAGGTTTTATATTTTGAAGAAACACACAAACAAATATAATGACTTTTATTTTACTCTGACAGATATGAGCAAGTTTCTTTTCAATTTACAGAAGAAACATATAATTTCTTTATTAAAAATCTAAACACTCTTGTGTTGTTAATGGGTTACTGAAAGGATGCTGATAACTCTTTTAAAGAAAGTCATATATTGCCTTTTATACAGAAAATGCTCAAAGAAAAAAACTTAAATCTCTCCGAGCCCTTAGGATAAATTGCTCATACTCATACTGCAAGAAACATCAAAACAGCCATTTGCCATTAAAGTTGTCAATAGGAAGAGTACACGAAAAACATGATTAAAGCATAACTGAACTGGGTATGAACCAAGTTCATTATCAAAATGTTATTGCTATTATTTGGATTAGCATTATTAGCAAAATTCTGTGCTCAAAGGCCTTCAGTGTGATGTAAAATATAAAGCCATGCAATATAAAGCAATACAGAAAAAATAATACCAATTAAAACAGAGCAAAATCAATTTTTTATTCAAAATCAGAGCAAAATTTAAATTCCAACAAAGCATCTGTTAAAATAAAATATTTTTTACAGGTAGGAAAAGGTGGGGCCACCCTATTCTCCCCAAAGGGGGCATCTGGTGTACAAACCCAAGTGTGATATATTCCCAGATTACTATGTATAGGATTGCAGTCTTACTTACCATCACCTAAGCTTCCCAAAGCAGCACCTCACAAGGTACCCGAAGCTATGGATGTGAGGGAATACATCTACATCTAAAGTAGACTGCACACCCATCCTTGGCTCACCTGCTTCCCAAGCAACAATACTACTTACCTACATCTAGTCCTTCATGGTCCAAACCAGATTCAGTTTTTACAATGACTCTTTAAGGGGCAATATATAAAAAATTATATTACTTGTAAAAGTGGTGTCCTGTTTGTTTATAAGTTACTTTGGGTCACCCGGAGCAAGTTAACATGACTGGCAAATAATAATAATAATAATAATAATAATAATAATAATAATAAGATAGTAATAATATGTAAATCTTATCTCTTGAATTAATAAAGTTGGAGATTCATAATTTGGTCACTACTGCAGAAAAAGGTGCTGTCCCAAGTTTTCATGAACCTTGTCTCCCTTGGAGGAGGGGTATGCAACATGACATCTCAAGATGATAGTAAATTTTTGCAGGTTCGTAGAGGAGGTTTTTCATAATACCTAAAAACCTGAACTGTGATAGGGAACAAACTGGATACGGAGTATGATATGTCTTATATGGTTCATAAAGCACATCCCAGGGAAGAGGAGTCTTGACTGCTTTATTTTTCAAAATACTCTTCAAGGACAGCTCTGTGTAGAACATGTTTCAGTATAACTTAAGCAGGAGAATATTATGGCATGGGCAGATGGTGCTTGTCAGCCTGTGAAGGTAGTCCATCTAGGAGATGGAAAACTGATCCCAAACCTTCACTGCCTTGCAGGACATATTTGGGAGAAGAAAATGCTAAGCAGTAAACCCTACACAAATCCAGAGTGGATGGCATCTTGTATGCATTGTTCTGGCAACTCCTACAGCCAAGCTGGTGGCAAACATAATCCAAGCAGAGGATGGTGGGTTTGTCATCTTGGCACCACCTTTTTTGGTGGGCGGCGTTGCAGCCGGGCATCCAGGACCCGATAGTGATCCGGCACGGGGGTAGAGATTGACGCCCCTTGCTTGTGTCACCCCGGCCATGTCACCAGCGCTGGGCAGGGCTACACCCAGCATGGTCTTGTTAGCCAATCAGCTCTGGTAGTAGGTGTGGCCTCCTTTTGCTGGGTCTCCCTTCGCACCCACACTCTTTTTATGCTTTCTTCATATATGACCTTGCAATGGACATCTGTTGGCCACCATATTGTTGGGGCCAGGTAGGATTTTTCTTCACTTGGCAAATTGGCAGCAGCCATTTGTTTTTCACCTGCCTGGTAGCAATCATCACAACTTTGTAAGGTTAGGGACTGGGTAAGCCTTTGTTTGGATGGAAGTGAGCTTGTAGCCTCTACCTGCCCCTCCTCATCAAGGATACGCTGTTAAATGGATCCAGGAGTGTGGATTCTATCTGTTGCCCGGATGTGGGCTGGGCCATGCCACGACCACAACGGGGACCCCTCAAGGTGCCCTTATTTTATGTACTTCATAGGGCTCCCCCTACTTGTGGTTTACCCTTAGTTGGACTCCCTGCAGACGGGCGGGAGTCGAGATATAGCATGGCTTCACCCAATGCCTAAGCCAAGCAGCTCACTTCTGTAACCAATACAGTTGTGGCCTTGTCCCCCCCAAAAAACTTAAATACTCATATCCATGTTTTTATTATCAAAGGGAAATGTGGGGCTCAGAGCCTTGTCATGCAACTCCATATACAATGCCCACACTTGTGCCCCAAGAGGTCACTTCAACATAATTTTACTTCACCTCCCAGAGGCGCACTCCTTTGTCTCCCTAGACAGAAGGATGCCAATAACATTAAGAAATGAACCACCGTACCCACACATCCATTATATGAGAAGTGATGCAGCAGGGAAAAGGCAGTCATTGTCATGTCACTCTCCCCTCACAAAGGGTCATCACACTACCAAGGGAATGGTGGGGAAGGGACAGGGTGAGGGTGGAGGAGATGGAATTCAATCACCTAGAGCTCTAGCTTCCAATCCAGAGCTAGAATCATACCCTTGTTCAAGTTCTCTTTCCCCCCAATATTAAATACAGTTCTTCATATTTCCATATCAGTCAGAGATTCTCCTAAGTAAAAAAAGTCCTCATTAAAATTCACCTATATTTTATTTTCATAAAACTATTTTCAGATGTAAGAACTATGAACACAGAACAACCTTCTTAGGAAATGGAAAGGCAATTTATAAACAGCCTATCTGGAGATCACTAACTGTAGGAGAAGACACAGTCATTTAATTCTTACATCTTTCCTTTTCATTAGCTGCTCTCTATTGTTCAGTTCAGGCTTCAACAGAATAATGTAGCATTTGGGTGAAAATATGCAGCCCAACAACCCAGTACTGGAGGCTAAGATAGAAAAGATCTCCACAGCTACCATATATTTCCCCTTAGTGCTCAAGTATGTTGGGATAAATGATAACCACACACTGCAAAACACCAGCATGCTAAAAGTGATAAACTTGGCTTCATTGAATGTGTCGGGTAACTTCCTGGCAAGGAAAGCTAAAGTGAAGCTGGCAATGGCCAGGAAGCCAATATAGCCAAGGACACAGTAAAACATAACCACAGACCCCTCATTACATCCCAAGATAATTTCTTCAGCCACTGAGTGTATGTCAGCCTCTGGCAATGGAGGAGAGATTGCCAGCCAAACAATGCAAATGCTTCCTTGAATAAGGGAGCAAGAAACAACAATGGAATTGGCCAACCTCTTCCCCACCCATTTCTTTATTGTGGATCCTGGCTTGGTGGCCATGAAAGCCATAACCACAGTGATGGTTTTTGCCAGCACAGAAGAAACAGCCACTGAGAAGATGATGCCAAAAGCAGTTTGTCGGAGAAGACATGTCACTTTCTGAGGCTGTCCAATGAATAGCAATGCAGAATGGAAGCAGAGCATAAGGGAGATGAGGAGAGTGTAGGTGAGCTGCCGGTTGTTGGCTTTGACAATGGGAGTGTTCTGGTTCTTCATAAATGTTAAGAGGACTAGAATGGTGACCAAAGAACCGGAAACAGCAGAAAAGGCTAAACTGATTCCCACCGGTTCTTCATAAGACAAAAAGCTTGTATCCTTGTGAATACAGAAATCATGGTTTTTATTTGGGTAAGTTTGGTCTGAACATGCAGAACAGTCACTCATATCTGAAAAAGAAAATAAGTGCCTTAGTCTCTTATGCAATTCATCTCAATAGCAACCAAGTTCACAACTGAAATCATGGAACAATTAATTTTGTAGGGATAACAGTAATTAACACTGAGCCTTCCTGATGTTGGAAATTTTCCAATTCCAAATTCTGCATGTCCTGTTATGGACACCTTTAAATTTTAACAGCCCTGTGCAGATACATCTGAAGATTACTTAACAGAATGCACTGTAAAATAAATAATGCTTGATCTATTTGTATCATTTCTTGCCAGTGTTTAAGCATGTGGTGCAGGGCCATCACAAGGCATTCTTGCACCTAAGGGAAACCACAGAATGCACCACCACAGAGTGCGAGGAGCCAAGCAGCACCTACTTTTCACCAAGAAGCCACTGTCATGGTGACATGGGAGGGGGTTGCTTAGGAGGTGGCAGATGTGGCCTCCAAGGAGCACACTGCAACAGCGACAATGACAACAGCAGGTGATGAATTCCTTGGAGGCCGGATCTTCCGCCCCTTGTGATCTTGCCACCCGAGGCTGTTGCCTCGTCTTTCCTCCTGGGTGGGACAGGCCTGATGTTGTGGAATCACAGATTCTTCCTTTTGGCAGCTTCCATTTCAGTCCCATGATTTATAAGCAGTGGTGAAAGGGTAGCCTTATTGTATACATATATTTATGTTTATTCTCATCCCTCTGAATTATTGGCCATCTGCTTCCTATTTCTATATGTCATATTCCTTACCTATCTGGTCTGAAATCTTCCCTTCTGGACAGGGTGTACAATCGTAGCAACAAAATGGCTCCCCCTCCTTCATTTTCTTGCTTGAACCAGGACTGCAACTCTCACTGCATACAGAAATAGGCCTTGCCTGAGTCATGAAACAAAGGAAAATATAGAGCTGGGAATCTTTATGGTTCCAGTAGAGGAGACCCCTATTACTGGCAAAGTGGGCATAGACCTGACAAGATTCCAACTCCTTCCCCAATCACCAAGGATGGTTCAGGCTTACAACTGTCACCCACAATCATATTAATACATTTTCTGTAACTGAGATATTTTCTATAGGTTCACGTCCATCACCCAGTAATCACTAGCAGCAGATTCCAACATTGTCTGCAGAGAGGGAAGACACTCTGAGCTGACTCAATGAAATCAATGTGTATTTGAATCTCAACTAATGAACATTATTTGGCATATATTCAAAGCAATATGTTCATCCAACAATTTCTCTAAAAAAATCTGTAACACTGCTCTAGTGAATAACTCCAAGAAGTGTAATTTCCCTAACCAGGTCAATAATTCTTCATACATCACAAACTCATTATTGTCAAGTGAAACTATCTTTACAAACAGTCGTGAAGTAAATGTTCCTTCAAAACTGGAAATCTCCCTACCTTGTTAAACCGCCTTTGCCATGTTATAGCATTCTCATTGATTGTGAAAACTTGATGTGAAGAAGTCTGGGGATCCATCCTCCCAACTTTAATTTTATGAAATGATTGGTTTAGGGAAACAATCCAATTAATAACATCCAACCCAACTTTCAACTCCCCATTCTGGTTAAAGGAAACCTCATCTCCAGCACTATTATTAAATAATACACCTCTGAGGAAATGATGGAACTATATTTTAAAAGGGAAATGAGAAGAAGAAGATGTGCATCAGTCTTACAAATATATTCAGTGGCAACAGTCTCAAAAAAGAACAAACAAACAAAAACCAGGGAGATAATTTATTGAACAAACCAGGGATTATTTCAGTACCCATGATATGGTGCTCTACTGCAAGAAAAAAAATGGCTTCATTACCTGCCATGGCTGTTGATTTTGAAATGACAACTCCCCTTGGTCCACCAATATTCTTGATTTGGGTCTCCATGAGAACATGTCATGAACAGCATGTGCCATGGCATACACAGCCATGTAGATACTGTAGCTGTGGCCAATCATGTTCATTTCGAAGAAAGGCCCAGGAAGAGTCCCCACGTTCTCATCTCCAGTGCAGATATCCCCATCCACATCTTCTGCACCTGTACTTGGGAATGAACAAGCAAAGGCCTGCTGCCAGAAGTCCTTGATGAAATAATCTTCTTTTGAGGTGGCAGGTTTTCTGCCAGCAGTAAATTGCTGAAATCCTGATATATCATTGGAGTGAATTGCGAAGGACAGAGCCCCGTGGATTATTTCTTTATCCCAAGTTCTTTGATAAACAAAAGAAGTCAGCTCCACCTGGGCTGTCATTATCCACACTGTACCCTTTGGGTTAATATTCACATGTTCTTGCTCAGATAAATATGGAAGCCATCTCAGAAATATCATTGAATAAGATTCTCCGTAGAAGATCATCACATTGGCTTTGCTACTCATTACTTTATCTTGTATTTTTGCACCCTGTTGGAACAAGTCTTTAAGATCAGTTACAAGAGATATTTTGAAGATTCTTTCTATAAAGGCAAAACAAATGCCACTAGAAGAAAACATTGGAACCACGGTTTGCACAAATCTTTCTCCGTTCTCAAGATCCATAGTAAGAAGTCCAATCCATGTCCAACTAAAATACAGAAGTAAGGAGAGAATCCCCTCATACTGCAGGGCTTCCTGTGGGACCATTTGGTAGAAGGAAAGGCCTGGAGTTTTATCCTCCATGACTGGAGCTGGGCCATATGTGAGCTAAAAGGGGTTGCAGAAAAAAAGAAATAATAGGAATGATTTTTTTAGATATAGTGAGCCATTTTTCTTCAACATTATAAAATGTACGCCATCACAATAAACAAAAACTACAGACTCATGGGTTACAGAATTAGGACCATGTTGCTCCGTTACTCAATACAAGATGCAGAAAATAATAATACTGAAATACTTCTTGAGTCTTATGTGTTACTGTAGTCAGTTAAGAGTACCTCACGAAATAAAACTGAAAATTGGAGGGTGAGGACTGTCACTACACTGACAACCCTTGAGACTTTTGTACAATTTCCCCCAAAAGATTGGTGACCCTGCATCTTTAGGCTCTCTGCAGATAAAAATGTATTTATTTGGTCCCCCCCCCAAAAAAAAATTCTATCAATATATTCAAAATTGCATTCTTTGTAGAAGAGTCTTGTTGAGGTATTCAGGCTTATGCCTTATTCACCACATCAGTTCACATATTTTGGCCTCTGAACCACAAAGTGAAATATGCCAGGCAATGCAACCATGGAAGGAAAACAACAACCTTAAATCCATCATGCTCAGCACAAAGATGGATACATTATACCTGTGGAATTTTATACATATCCAAGACTGTTGCAGCATGAAGAGAGGTTAGGGGGTCAAGTCCCCCAACGACTGCTATCAAATGATGATGGATGTCACATTTATAGTTGGGGACCAATCTGTCTGGGCTGGACGTTAGCAGCATTGTAGCATGATAGGTCCCTTTTGCAATGAAATAGCTGTCAAATATGTGGAAGCCCAAGGTGGCATTGGGTAAGATCTGAGGGTTTTCATTGATCTCCTTCACTGCAAATGCCAAGGCCAGGATGTGCTGGTAATTCTTAGTCACCACACTGAAATGAGAATTGCAGTCTGTATCAAAAAGATATGTATCTCTCATTTTATAAAATTACAATGATTGTACCTTCATCATTGTTTGCATTATGAAATAGTACAGTATATAAAACTACATTTGTGGATGCAATCTAGGATGGGGTACAAAATTGCTTTTTTAGTAAGTCTGCTTGCCCCCATCTTTGGCAGGCAGCTTTGCGTATTGGCCCCACACCTCCACAGTTTTTTTTTTTTTGTTTGTTTGTTTTTTTTTAAATTGTAAACTTTATTTCTTTCAAATTTTACACAAACCACAGACAAACAAAGATTTATCATAACAAAAAAAAATATGCATCACATAAATTGCCAAGTCATTACATCTTATTACAACTTATTTCCAATCCGGTCCCTCCCCCCTCCCTCCATTCTTTCCTCCCCTCCCCTCCCCTCTGCTTCACAGTTTACCTTACATGTTGTCCTTAATGTCCGTTAATCTATCCGCACGTCCTTTTATCTATCCAATTTTCTTTTACAGCTTGTTCGTTTGGATCTTTACCATTCTGCCAAGAGGTTGGCTCTCTTCACATATAATTTAAAATAATTTTTAAGCGTTTCCCAATTCTTTTCTATCTCCAATTTACCTTTCCCTTGTAATTCTTCATATTTTACTGCCCAATTATAGTAAGTCAATAGTTTTAATTGCCATTCCTCTTTTTCCGGTACTCTTTGAGTCTTCCAGTTTTGCGCTACCAACAATCTCGCCGAGACCGTGGCATATAGTAATAGGTGTCTATCTTTAGCCTGTATTTCATTTTCCATCATTCCTAAAAGAAATAACTCCACACTTTTTCTAAAAGAATATTTAACCATTTTCTTTATCTCCTTATATATCATTTCCCAAAACACTTTAATTTCTTTACAAGACCACCACATGTGCATGAATGTACCTATTTCTTTTTTACATCGCCAGCATTCGTTGTTTCCGTTCTTGTAAATTTTTGCCAGTTTGACCGGTGTGAGGTACCATCTGTACTGCATCTTCAATAAGTTTTCCTTGATGTCGTAATTTGGGGTTAGATGGTTATCCCTCCTCCACAATCTTTCCCATTTCTCTAACATTATTGGCCGGCCTAAGTCTCGGCCCCATCTTATCATGGCTTCTTTGATTTGTTCCTCCTCTGTCTCCCATTGCAATAAAATTTTGTATAAATTTTTTGTATAGCTTTTTTGCGAATCCAATAAAATTTCCTCCAATTTTGATTTCCCTTTTACAAATCCAATTTTTTTATCTTGTTGGAATTTTTGGTTTATTTGGAAATATTGGAGCCAGCTAGTTAAGTAATTTTTCAAATCATCATATGCCTTTAGTTTTAATTCTCCTTCTTTTTCTTCTAATAAATCTCTATAGGTAGGCCAATTGGAGTCCATATTCCTTTTCTTCACTGCCACCATCTCTAGGGGGGATAACCACCAAGGAACCTTTGTCTCAAAGTATCTTTTGTATTTTAACCAAATTCCAAATAACGATCTCCTAATTATGTTGTTCATAAAGATGTTTTGTTTGTTTATTTTCTCTTTCATTAGGTACCAATGCCAGCCAAACCCCAGTCCTTCTCCCTCCAAGTCTAACAAATCATTATTTTTCAGTTCTATCCAGTCCTTAATCCAATATAGTGCTGCTGCATCGTGGTACAATCTTAAGTCTGGTAATCCGAAACCCCCTCTTTCTCTACTGTCTATTAAATTTTTGTGTTTTATTCGGGGTTTTTTCCCGTTCCAGATAAACTTTGCGATGTCTTTTTTCCATTCTTTAAAATAGTCTGTCCCCCCTATTAATGGTAAGTTCAGAAACAGATAGTTCATTTTGGATAGTACTCCCATTTTCACCAGTGAGATTTTTCCAAGTAGTGATATTTTTAATTTGGACCATATTTCTAATTTTCCTTTAATTTGTCTCCATTTTTCTCCGTAGTTTTCTTTTATCAGGTCTAAACTGTTTGTTGTTATTGAAATGCCTAGATACTTTATTTTTTTTGATATTTTTAATCCTGTGAGTTCCTGTAGTTTTTCTTTTTCTTTATTTTCCAAATTTTTTACCATCATCTTTGTTTTCTCGTAATTTATTTTTAAGCCTGCCAGGCTGCCGTATTCTTTTATAACCTGTAAAGCATTCGGGATGCTATCTATGGGATCTTCTGATGTTATAAGTATATCATCCGCGAAGGCTTTGATTTTATGTTTCGTTTTCCCTATCACCACCCCCTTTATTTTCTCATCCTCTCTTATCGTTTTTAATAGCATTTCCAAAACCATTATAAAAAGGGATGGTGATAGGGGACAACCTTGTCGCGTTCCTCTTGTAATATTTATACTTTCTGTTAATTTATTGTTGATCAGTAATCTCGCATTTTGATTCCCATATATAGCTCCTATTGCCCTTTCAAATTTTTCTCCAATATTTATTTCCTTTAGTATTTCTTTCATAAATTGCCAGGAAACCCTGTCAAAAGCCTTTTCCGCGTCAAGAGATATTATTGCCGCTTTTTTACCTCTATTATTTTCTAGGCATTCCATTATGTTTATGATGTTTCTTATATTTTCTTTGGCCTGTCTGCCTTTCACGAAACCTACTTGGTCTTTGTGTATTATATCCGCCAATATATTATTTAGTCTATTTGCTAATACTTTGGTGAAAATTTTGTAATCACAATTTAGAAGTGATATTGGTCTATAGTTATGCGGTGATTCTAAGTCTGTTTCCTGTTTTGGGATTAGTGATATCACTGCCTCCTCCCATGACTTTGGTATTGTCCCATTCCTCAAAATATTATTCATTAGTTCCTTCAGTGGTGGTAATGTCACCTCCTCCAGGTGTTTATAATATTCTATTGGTAATCCATCTGGGCCCGGTGTTTTCCCTTTTTTCATGCCTTTGATTGTTTCCTTTATTTCTAGTATAGTAATTTCTTTATTTAGCATATCGGTTTTTTCTTGGGATAATCTTGGGAGTTTGTGTTTAGTAATGTATTCTTCTATATCTTTCTTCGGTGCTTCTTCATTTTGATATAAGGTTTTATAATAATTTCCAAAGACTTTCATGATCTCATTAATGTTATTTGTAATCTTTCCCTCTGTTTTAATTTTATTTATTAATCTTTCATTTTTTCTTTTTTTTATTTTCCAACTGAGTAATTTATTAGGTTTATTTGCCCACTCAAAATTTCTATATTTCCATAGTTGGATTTGATATTCCATTTCTTGTTCTATGATTTTTTGATATTGTAATCTCAAAATTTTTATTTCGTTTTCTATTTCCTTTTTTCCTGATTTATATAAGTTTTTTTCTTTAATTTTTATTTCTTCTAATAATGTCTCTTTATGTTTTTCCCTTTTCTTTCTGATTATGGCATTTTGTTGGATAAAATACCCTCTTGCCACCGCTTTCCCCGTATCCCACACTATTTTCGAATCCACCTCTCCATTATCGTTAAGCACAAAAAATTCCTTCATAAGCTCTTGGGCTCCCTTTTTAATCTCGTCATTATTCAATAGAAACACATTTAATCTCCATTTCCTGTTTATCTCTTGTTTCCCTTCTTCTAATACTATTGTTACCGGGTTATGATCAGAAAAGGTCTGAGGTCCGATCTCTACTTTTTGTATGTGTAATGTCAATTCCTTGGGTATCCAAATACTATCTATCCTGCTTGCAGTTTGATGTCTGTTTGAGAAGAAAGTGAATTCCTTTTTTATGGGAAATTTATGTCTCCAGGCATCTACCATGTCCAGATTACTCATCATTTCTACAAATAGTTTCGGTAGTTTATTTTCTCTCTTTTTCCCTGTATTTGTCGTTCTATCCAACTCAGGGTTGATGACTCCATTTAAGTCTCCCATAATTATTACCCTCTCTTCCACATAGTTCATTAATTGTTTTTCTAGGTTTTTAAAGAAAGTCACTTTACTTCCATTGGGTGCATACACCCCAACCCAAAACCACCTTTTTCCCTCTATTAATGTCTTAACTATTATGACTCTTCCCTCTTTATCCTTCCATACTAATTCTGGTTCCCATTTATTTTTTACATATATTACTACTCCTCTTTTTTTCTTTTGGTGTGAGGATATAAATTCTGACCCTAGTTTTTCGTTTTTTAAAACTCTTTCATGTTTTTTATTTACATGTGTTTCCTGGAGGCAGATGATATCCCAGCCTTGTTTTTTTAGTGTGTGAGTTATCCTATTTCTCTTCTTTTTATTATTCAGGCCATTTACATTCCAGCAAAGTGATTTTATCTTCATCCTTTATTAATACTATTATCAAATTTGAATGTATGAGACTTTAAGGATTCGTTCAAATGGATAGTGTGCCGATTAAGTAAAAAACCACAGATGTGTATATATAGTTCTTACTCCTCCCCCTTGTCCTCTGCTCCGTCTTCCTCTCCTCCCTCTGCTTCGACCTCTTCTCCCTCTACGTCAGTCTCTACGGCGCCTTCTTCTTCTTCCTCTTCCTGGTTGTGTCGTTGTTCTTTTATCGACTTCGTTTTGCCTCCTCCCAGTTCTTGTAGATACGTTCTTTCAAATCTTTTAGCCTCCAACACAGTCTCGAATCTTCTCCTTCTTCCCTTGAATGTAAATGATAGTCCTTCTGGATATTCCCAGCGGAAGCGGATTCTTTTGGATTTTAGGGCTTTTGTCAAAAACTGATAGTTTTTCCTCTTTTGAATCAACCTGGGAGGGATTTCTTTCAGAATTACTATTTCCTCTCCATCTATTCTTAACTTCTTCCTTCCTTTTGTTTGTAAAATTTTATTTCTCATCCATAAGGTTGTAAAAGTCACTAAGCAATCCCCAGGCCAGTTATTGATTTTTGCTTTTTGTGAGTTAACTCTGAAGGCCTTTTCAATCCGTATTTCAACTTCTTGTTCCTCTAGGTTCAGCCATTTCGCCAGTTCACTGATTATTTTTATTTCTATTTCTTCATTTGGGGTTTCTGGTATATTTCTGAACCTAAGGGTCTTTTCGCGCAATTGCATCTGTATCATAGATAATGCATCTTGTGTTGCCTCCTGTATCAATCCCTGTTCTTCCATCCCTTTCTTTATTTTTTCCAATTCCTTTTTCCCTTCTTTTTTTTCCTTGGAGAATTTTTTCACAGCATTCTCAGTTGTCAGGCTTTTAGCTTGTATGTCTTGTATTGCTTTTTCCGATTGATTTGCTTTTTCTTCCACTTTCTTCAGATTTTCTTTAATTTCTAATTTCTCCTTATCATTTCTTTCCAATTTCTCTTCCATCTTTTCTATTTTCCCTTCAAGTCCTTTAAACCTGTCATTCATTGCGTTCATTTCTTTTTTAATTTCTGTAATGTCCTGTTTAATTTCTCCAATATCGCCTTTCAAGCTGAGAATTAACTCTCGAAGGTCTAGTTCTTGAGCTTGTTCAGCCATTGAATTTCTCCTTTGCACTGTTATTCCTGTTGTCGTCTTTTTTAGATGTTTGTCCATTGTTATATATGTGTAAATATTTTCTCAATACAGATGCAATGTGCCTTTCCTCCTCACGATGGCGCTCAGCTCTGGTTTATTTATTTAATTGTTTCTTTTTCAACCCAGGTGTAATGTACTTTCTCCCCTCACGGTGGCGCTTAGGTCTGATTTTATTTATTTATTTATTTATTTATACGCAGTTTACTGCTTGCAATCTTCCGTCGCGCCACTGGATGTCGCTAGTATCTTCTCTTAGCTATCCTTTGACTATCGTTTCTTAAATCTTCCACTTCCCGGTTCTTTCTACTTCCATTTGCTTAGTCATTCCAGATTATACTGTCTCCGCCATTTTCTCCGTCCCTTCTATTCCTTTTACAACTTCTTTCCCTTCTTTTTTAAATACCCTTCACCACGTCTCGCTCTCCTTTCAATTCCCTTCACTCCAGCCAGTTCTAGCTTTTCCACGCAGCTATCCTTATTTTTGTTTCCACGTTTCTGATCCAATTCTATGCACGTGCGTATGGGTTCTGACACACAGTAAGGTAACTCCTCTAAACGCTTTCCTTTGCAGCTTCTTGCAAGTTATTTTTATAAATTTCTTTCTCGTGCGCTGTTATTTCACCTCTTCATATGAGATCTCCTCTCCCTTCCGCTGCACCACTGCGCCCTTCTTTCCACTACACTCGCCTCCTCCTCCGCCTATCTCTCCTGTGTGCAGCGTATGGGGGGGGTTTTACGGAAAACTCAGCTCTTTCTCCTTCTGCTTATTTGTTAATCGCACGAGGAAAAGGTACAATCCATATGTTAAAAGGAATTTTACCGTCACAGCCGCTCCAGGGGTAAGCTCCGAGCTGGTGGGTGCGATCTTCTTTGTCTTAGCGCTCAGGAAGCCTCCTCTCCTCAGCCGAGCCCAGCGTCTCCGCAGCTTCGCGTCTCCGCGTCCAGCTTGGCGAGGGATGCCAGGTTCCTTTGGAGCGCCGCCAACCTTCGGTGGAGGCACGCCTCCCCCACCTTTATTTTGGGGGTGCACCTAGCCTTGTGCAGCCCCCCCTTGCCCCAGCTACTTACCCGAAAGCTTGAGAGCTCTCGGTATACACCTGGATGCGGCAGCGGTAAAACCGGAAGTCCCCCACACCTCCACAGTTAACTGGCCTATTGTAGACCAGAACAAACTCCTGCAAGTTGTAGTCATAACTATAATGGAGAAAGCACATTTATTGTTTAAACCTAAGATTCTCTCCACTATGAATTGTTTAGAGGAAAATAGTTATTCTTAGCAAACCATTACAAGTCATTAATCAACATTTAACCTAAAAAGGAGATTTTGAAAACTAAAAAAAAAAAAAAATCTCTGATTATAGGGATAGGATATAAGTATGTGATCAGATATTTTTGGATGCAATCTAGGGTAGTGTAAAAAATCGCTTTGCTTTTTTAAAAATAAGTCCATTCGCCCCCTTTTATGTGTTTAAAAACATTTTTTAAACTCTGGAACATATAAAAGAAAGAAAAAAAACAAAATCCATTACATATCACTGAGATTCATTTCCATGGTAAGATGGACCACAACAGATTTCAATTTTATATAAATATTTTTATTATTTTATTATTTTAAAAACAAACATATAAATAACATACAAAGAGAAGAAGAAGAGGAGGAGGAGGAGGAGGAGGAGTTTGGATTTGATATCCCGCTTTATCACTACCCGAAGGAGTCTCAAAGCGGCTAACATTCTCCTTTCCCTTCCTCCCCACAACAAACACTCTGTGAGGTGAGTGGGGCTGAGAGACTTCAAAGAAGTGTGACTAGCCCAAGGTCACCCAGCAGCTGCATGTGGAGGAGTGGAGACACGAACCCGGTTCCCCAGATTACGAGTCTACCACTCTTAACCACTACACCACACTGGCTCTCCAGATTACATTACAAAATACCAAAAAAACAAAAACAAAAAACAATTTCAACAATTCAAACAAAAACCTATTCAAACCCTTAAAATTAACTTCCAATTATTCTCATCACATTTTAATTAATATTATTGTCATATCGCACGTTTACTTTTTATTTTCTGTTCTGCTTAATTTCTATTATTCCTTTATATTCTTAAACATATTAATCCAGGTTCAATCTAAATCTGCCATTAGGATCCCCTTTATATCATTACTTATTAAATATTCTTTAAATATCCTCCATTCCATATGAACTGATTGATTTGTTTGTCCTCTTATTCTTCCAGTCGTCTTTGCTAACTGTAAATATTCAAGCATTAAGGTTTGCCATTCTATTATACTGGGTATATTTTTATTTTTCCAATTTCTAGCTATCAAAATTCTAGCCGCTGTTATTCCATACATGAATATTACTCTTTGTGTGTGTGTGTGTTTTTTGAAAAGAGAGAAAAAGTCTGTGTTTTCTATCGAAGCAGTCTCAGCGAATATTGGAATTCTGTACCAGAATAGAGTCCTAGCACTGCATAGTGCAGGGCACAAACAATCAATTATCTATTTTTTAGCAGACTCTGCAGGACAACAAAATGCGCCTGGTTTACACATCACTTATAAAACCACAGTTAGCCTTACTATGGCCTTTAAACATTCGCTGGTACATGCGCACTAGGAACTACTACGCCATGTTTGTTTTTCTCTATCCAAAACAAACCACAATCTGCGAACCAACGGCTTTGTTCTTTTCTTTACTGCTTGCGGGTTTTAGGAAGCCAAACCACGATGTCACCGCGTTCGGATGCTAAAACACTAAGCCAAACCCGGTGTTAGGAAATTCAGAAAATATAAGCTAATTGACAAATGACTCCTAAATCTGGGGTAAACAATCGCACACACAGAATGCTCTAGGTGCCGCCCCCCCCCAATGGAGTTTGTTATTGCTGTTTGTTAATTCATTTCTATACCACTTTTCTACTAATTTAAAGAAAAAAAACTAAAGAAGGTTACAATTGCCATTTAAAACACAAATAAAACAATCCAGCCATAAAACAAATTGAAAGCTTCAAGGAAAACGTATTTCATGATTCTTCTCTAGGTGACATTTGCTTTCCCCATAATTACTGAGCTACTTTATTATATATAGCTGCCCCACATGCAAAAGTACTCTAGCGAAGCCAGTGTGCTATAGGGTTAGTGTTCAGACTTACGAACTGGGAGAGACCAGAGTTTCCAAATCCCCACTCAGTCATGAGCTCACCGGGCGGGGCCTAAAACTTGGGCCCAGTTCACAGCCTCTTAAACTACCTCATAAGGCTGATGTAAGGAGGCGGGTTGTACTATGACTCCTTGATGAAAAAGGTGGGGTATAAATAGCAATAAAATAGGGGCTTCTGCCCTTACCTGTTTTAAGAAGAGATTTGTATATTTGAACTTATAATCTCTAGTAAAGTTGCATGGCTTTTGTATTGTTGTTATCAAAGATAAAAGTTCCAGACCTTGAACGAAACTGCCCTGGTTGAAGCTGGCAAGATTTGCAAGCAAACCCCCACCCATCGCGAGGACATACCCACATGTTTGAGTGACTTTGCTGTAACCTTCTCCAAACATTGAGAGGGATGGACCCATGCGTCTTATAGACTTTGCATAACCATCTTTAACATGTATATTGCCCCACTTTGTATATTGCGCTCCTCCTTTCCCTCCTGCCTCGTGCTTCCTTTCTGCATTGCTATTCATGGACAGCCTCAGAGCGTGACGATGTCTTCTGCGACAAACTGTTTTTGGCATCATCTTCTCCAGTGGCTGTTTCATGTGCTGTGCTGGCAAAAACAATTCACAGCTGATTCTGGCTTTCATGCGCCACCAAACCCAGGATCCAGGCCGAGGAGGAAATGGGTTGGGGAAGAAGCTGTCCCATAACTCCATTGTTATATTTGGCTGCCCCTTTATTCAAGCAACCATTTGTATTATGTGGCTGGCATTTTCTCCCCCATTCCCGATATGCTCGCATAAGCACTCAACTCTTATGGAGAAATTGTGTTCTAGAATGCAAATTGCAGGGTTCTGCATAACTATGTTTTTTACTGTGTCCTGCGGTTACATGGGCTTTCTGCTATTGCCAGTTTCAGTTGTGCTTTCCTTGCCAGGAAGTTACCTGACAGTTTTTACAAAATGAAGGCCAAGATTTAATACATCTTCAGCATGTTGGTCTTTGCAGTGTTTCTGGTTATCCTTATTCCCTCCTACCCTAAACGCACTAAAGGAAATATACATGGATCGCATGTGGAAGATCTTTTCTATCTCTAGCCTCTACTGCGTGCTGGGCTGCTGGCGGATGCACTTAATTCCCCTAAAATGTTTTAGTATCATTGTTTATGCAGGCACTGAACAGCTATAAGACCGAAAGAGCATCTCGCGTCGCGAATGAAATGTTGGGTCTGTGTTGCTTATGCTTATTACTGTAGCTCCTCTGCACAACCAATGGGTTATTTCGCTTGTTTGAGTGTTTATGAATTAATTCCTCCTTCGGGTTTAAAATCTTGTTCTTTCTATCTCAATTTCTTTGGACACCCTCTCTATATTTTAATCATAAATAAACACTGTCTCTTCCTAAAACAGAAAAACCCATGAACTTCTGTAGCCAGATACTCCTTATGTGATATGAATGTGCGAGCACTAAAACTAACACTGCAATTGTTCTAGAGGCAAAGTCATCTTGCAACCCATTAAGAACCTATAAACCACATCTTGTGCCCAGAGTTAAATACAAACTGTATACCTCATAAAGAGTAAGGGTTTTAGAGAATATTAGCCAAAATACATGGTATGTGCACTGGCCTGACTTAATCATAGGACAGGATTTTCGCCTTGGGTGCGCATTACAATATATAATGATGGCTAGCAGATGAGCCACCCTGGGCAGAGCACTCCACAAAATAGGGAATCACTACAGAAAAGGGCCTGTTCTCGTGTTGCCACCCCTCTGGACTCTTGTAGGAAGCAGGCACAGGAAGAAAGGCGCCTCAGATTGATGTGAGAACATAGGCCTGGGTCAGTTCATTTGTGAGAGGGAGTTTCTTCTGGCATTGTGGTCTCTTCCCTGAGCAACTGAAGGTCGTATATAAGTCAAACCGCACTTTGTATTTGGCCTGGAAACTAATTGGGCAGCCAGGGCAGTTGTGGCCAGGACTTGGTGTTATTAAGCTCAAACTGTCTTTGCACCGGTGAGCAACCTGAACCACTGAATTCTACACTTAGCTGCTCTCCAATACCCATTCAATGGCAGCCCCACATATAACAACATTGTTGCTGATCTCACCTACAAGTTACCATCAAAGTCCTTCATCCAAGCCAAAGCATTACCTTTGATATTCAACCAGAGTGGAAGGAATGAGAGAATCTTCAAATGTATACAAAAAAAGTTTCCTTCTGCAAATTACACGAGAGGGCAAACACACCAACGTGGACTTTGTAATTTGTTTCCCATAGTTACAAGCAATGAACTAATTATTAATTTATTTTCGCATGCTTGAACCCCCTGTGACAATTTGAATAGGGAAGAAATTGCAAGTTGTTATTATAGTAAATATACCAATTAGAATTTATAATTACTGCTAGGGATTTGTGTATTTATACTTCAGCGTTCTTGGCCTATTTAAAACTGAATGAACAATTTAAATCAGCATGGTGACATTCAAATAATTGGAGTTTCCCAGTGAAAGGAATGTCATGTTTCTCAAACATGAATAATTTGCCTTCAGAGTCAGAGGATGGCAACTTTGGTTATGTTGCTGCTGACACTGCTTCCTGAAAATGACATGCCAGAACACATTGTGAAGTGTCATCTCCATGATCCACACCCTCCCACTTCACAAGTATCACCGCCGTCAGGCAGACCTCATCTTTGGTGGCATTGCTTCTCACAAGCTTCACTCGTTTTCCAATGCGTTAGCCTTCCACAAAGAACCCCCACAGCATTGCCCGCAAGACGCTAGCGTAAGGCAGTTGCTCTTTCTTTATTCTTTCTGTTTTTCTGAGTTTTTTCTCTGAATACTGAAAGCTGTGGCATACTGATTTTCAACATAGAAATTAATTAATGCAATTAAGGATATGTCTGTCCCAAATAACAAGAATATTTGAACATAATAAAGATAAATTTCTTTCACTGACTTTATATAAACTTGCATAGCTAACTTTATATCTATTAATTTGAAATCCGTTGTGTATCTAAGCATTTCTACTGCGAATGGGAACTCAAATGAGGAACAAGTGAAATCAGGATGGTTAAGAATGGCGCTCCAAGATTTTAGGTTACAACGTCTCATGGAACAATGGGAAAAATTATGGCAGGTGGATATTAAAATTTACTGTCGTTATAACCCTAAGAGAAAATGTTTAATAAAAATGATGTATAGATGCGCATCAAACTCCAGAGAAGTTAGCCAAAATGTATAAAAATAGAACATTCTATATGCTGGAGATGTAACAAAGAAAATGCGGTCTTACATCCACATGTGGTGGAATTGTACTGATATAATGTTGTATACTGGAATATTATATAATGAAGAGATGAAAAACTACTTAAATTCACCTTTAAAAAACCAGAAATATTTTACTAAGTATTCTGCCAGATGAAATTT
>OFHU01003070.1:0-82564 GCA_900245905.1 Lacerta viridis
TTTATACGTTGGATTCCACCTTGGGAGAGAGAGCCCTAAAAGGTGGCCTGCAACTATTGTAATAAAACCAATTAATCTCTAGGTAGCATTGAGAGACATCCCTTTCTGAAACCTCAGACAGAGGTCAGCAGAGACCAGGGGTCACCAACATGGTTGCTCTCTGATGTGTCAGGCCACAAGTCCCAACATCCCTGCCCATTGCCCATGCTAGCTGGTGCTGGTGGGACCAGCCACACCTGGAGAGCACCATTTTGGCTCCTCCTAGTGTAGGATGGGTGGATTAATGGTCTTTTTCATACAAACCAGCTTCTTTCTCACCATCTTCATGCCTTGCTTGTCCTAGCTCAGAGGTAGCTGGCAACCCAGTAGAATACTGGACTAGATGGTGCCTACAGGGGCAGACTTAGGTAATATGTGCATTGGTGCAAGCAAATTGGGGTGCATTCTCTGTGCCACCTGCTGCTCAGCAATGTTGGTACTCAACATCCAAAATAAAGATGATTTTCTGAGGGAGGGTCCAGTCAGTGCAGGAGAGCCCAGGGGCAAGCAGGAGGGCTGGCTGCTCACCACTTCCCTCTCCTCCCTTCAGCTCGGTACCAAGGAACCAGTCACACTGCCCTAAATCCACCTCTGGTGCCTAGGTTGTTTCAGGAAGGCATTACTCCTGTTCTTACGCTTCTGGGGCAAGGATCCTAACTTTCCAGAATGCAGGATATATCTCAGAATGAGAAAGGCAGGGGCGTGCTGGGGGGGGGGGGCGGCCCCCCGTTCCAGGGGGGTGACTCTCAGCATGCCCACCCCACAACTCATAAGTTGCTCAGTGCAGCAGCTGGCTTACACAGCACACACTTTGCTTTTTCCTTCCTGCTGGGAAGAGCCACAGAAGCACAGCTCTGCCCAGCCAGGGCTCCACCCAGCAGCCTGGCACATTTCACCAGGGCACTGCCCTCTCAGGGGCACAAAGGTGCCATCTTCAAGGGGTGACATTTGGCACCTCCACCTAGAGCCTCAAGCACAAGCCAGAGCAAATCCAGTGGCTTTGGGCTTAGGACTCACCACAGAACTGCAAAAGCATTAGCTGTGTTTGCTTTACTCAGTCCACCTGGACCTGGGCGTTTTGCGTTCCCCCACAATGCTTTGCGGCACCTCATTTGCATACAATGTGGGGGGGCATATATCTGGCCTTGGGAGGGGTCAGAAGCCAGTCAAGTCAACTGACTCCGATGACGAAGGATGAGTTGTGGAAGCTTGGACTGCTGTAAGGCTGTTATTGAGAAATAAACCTCAGCTACTTAAACTGCCATTGTTCCGTGTCTTGTATGGGAGAAGCGCTAAACCTGACAAGCCACAACAAAGGAAGCACAAAGACAAATTAATCCACCCAGCCACAAATGGCAAATGCTTTATAGCAGCCCAAAAGCAATATCAGAACATAGCTGTCAACCTTTCCATTTTGTGTGGGAAATTCCCTTATTATAGCATTGGGAAACAGCAGGGAGGGTTGACAGCCAGGTATAAGAATTAAAAAGTGATAGAAACGCAAGACCCCAGTCATTACAGGGTCATGAGATGCCAGCATCGATTATGCACAAGGGGAGGAATTAAACAAATAAATATCCTGGACTTCCTTGGCAATGGCAACTTCATTCCAGCCATCTTTTGGTTTAATGATATTTGCCACAAGTAACAAGTGGGTGTATAGTTTTGTTCTCCCCTGATGCATCCAAAACGACATTATCCATGACCTGGTGGTTACAGGCCTTAGCTAATTGACACTATTTTTCTCCTCAGTGTTTTACTACTGTAGTTGTAATTGAGCTTGTAGCTGCATGGTTGGAAAGCATAAGCTGAAGGGGTGTTGTACGTACATAGCAATCCTTCAGTTTTGGAAATCACTTTGCCAGCAATTGCTAAACATCCCAAGACTCTTAAACTTAGATGAGCATTTCCATTTAGTTTCCCCCGCCCTCAAGAACTCATCAGCTGGAAAATCCATAGAAGGCAAAAGTCTGCATGGGCTGGAAATGTTTTTAATGAATTTGTATGCCTAATGTATTGAACAGGTGGCATGAAGCATGTCATAATGTACAATTGTTTGTCTTTGTGACTTTCCTACAAGGAACATATGGTAGTGTACATAGCTTCTTTCTCACTGAAGGTCACAACAACTTTGGGTTATGACTCCATGCGTGGTGAAGGACAAAAAGGAGCCCCAGTCATGGTGCAGAAGCTGACCAGAATGGCAGCTTTAATGTTGATGATATGGTAGTGCCCTCCACTGGATCTGACAGCAGCAGGTACTTATGGTGTTGCAGGCCCCACGACACACAACTCTGTCCCCCAAAAGAATAATACAGTCAAGGTGCTGCTGCTGCCGCCCCCCGAATCTGCCACCTGGAAAGGTTGCTTCATGCTGCCTAATACTATTTCACGGCTACCTACCTGTAACTGAAATTTAACAGACTTCATCTCCTCATTTACAGGTAGGTAGCCATGTTGGTCTGCCATAGTCAAAACAAAATAAAAAAATAAAAAATAAAAAAAATCCTTCCAGTAGCACCTTAGAGACCAACTAAGTTTGTTCTTGGTATGAGCTTTTGTGTGCATGCACACTTCTTCAGATACACTGAAACAGAAGTCACCAGACCCTTATATATAGTGAGAGGAGTGGGGAGGGGTATTACTCAGAAGGGTGGTGGGAATGGGTGATTGGCTGATAGGTGTGGAAAACCTGTTGACGACTGTTAACGACTGCAATTGGTCTTACAGGAAAAGGCAAGGGGTGAGATGGCTAAAGATAGCTTTGTCATGTATAATGAGATAAGAATCCAATGTCTTTGTTCAGACCAGGTCTCTCCATGGTTTTAAGTTTGGTAATTAGTTGCAATTCAGCAACTTCTCTTTCCAGTCTATTTTTGAAATTCCTTTGTAGTAAGACAGCTACTTTGAGATCTTGTATAGAATGTCCTGGGAGACTGAAGTGTTCTCCTACTGGTTTCTCTGTCTTGTGATTCCTGATATCAGATTTATGTCCATTTATCCTTTGGCGTAGGGTTTGGCCTGTTTGTCCATACATCAGGGGTAGTCAGTGTGGCAACCTCCAGAGCTTTTGGGCCCCAGCCTTCCTCAGTCACAGCTTGCATGACAGGGTTGATGGGAGCTGTAGTTCAATGGCATCTAGAGGGCACTGTGTTGGCTACTCCTGCCATATATGAAAGCGTTCTGCTGAATAAATGGATTCACCTGAAATGCTGAACTGTGGCTAGTGAATTGGGTTACTGGGAGATCATCTGCCTTGGAGGATCATGTAAATGTTGCAGTCTCTTAATACAGTCCATTCATATGTTTTCTGTTTACTTATGTCAACACTGCCTCAGTACTTACTATTCCTTCCATTCCTTGTGGATCATTAAAGGGTACTGAATAAGTTGTGTTTTAATAGCTGAAAGCTAATTTGTTAATTTGCTCTTCTCCCTGCCTCAACCCCATGCCACTAACGCACACGTTTTTGTACATCAAACCTGCACAACCAAACCACCACTTCCTTTGGTTAACAAATACTCTCCAAATCGAGGCAAGTCTTTCTCCCTATAAAAATGTACAATAAATATATATTATTGTGATTCTCAGAAAGGCTGTGCTCTCTCACTCTTTCCGCTTCAACAGCTTGTTACTGGAGAGTTGACCCAGAAAGATAATTTCCATCCACTTTCTGAGGCAGGTTGTTTAATGAGCATGCTGGAATGTGTAGCATTTGCACATTATGAGCTATAATCCTGTTACGCATTTTGCACCTTCTCACTATTTCTCCTCAGCTATCTAACACTTTGGGAATGTTTTCCTGTTCTTTCTCATTTTTACCATGGACCCATAGAATCCGGGTGGTAATGTTCTCACACGACTGTAGAGGCATAACCGTCTGTGGAGGGGAGCATGGGCAAAAGAACCAGAAGGACAATGTGGAGAAGGGGGGAGGGAAACCAAGGTGGTTCCCCCCCGCCCCTGCTCCTTTTTTGATGTTTAATATGGGGTAAAATGTATCTACATGGTTGTGCCAAATTCCACTTTGCAATGTGTGGTGATGATGGATATGCATCAAGGGAGTGGCTACTGCCGAAGCATCTGAGAAGCACTGCTGGGTAAACACCACTGTAAGTTAAAGCCATAAGTGACTCCTTTGCCATAGTCACCTTCCACAAGTGTGAAAAGGAAGCTGTGGGGAAGCTGTGGCTCAGTGGTAGAGCCCTGGCTTTGCATGTGGAAGGTCCCAGGTTCAATCCCTGGAATCTCCAGGTAGGTCTAGAAGAAATCCCTGTCTGAAACCCCAGAGAGCTACTGCAAGTCGGTGTGGACACTACTGAGCTAGACAATCCAATGGTCCAACTTGGGGTAAGACAGCTTCCTATGTTGTTTGCTATGTAAGCTTCTCTGTCTTTCAACCAAGACCTTGAATTGAAGGGAGCAGTAGTTCAAATCTCAGGTGACCTATGAACTCACGGAGCAAAGCAATCCGAACACTGTCAGGAATTTGGATGAGAAGAAGTGGTCCTTCTTCCCAGTTTTGCCTGATTGCATCTGGCTCCGCAGGAAGGGGGACTGAGGTCCCTGCTGTGCTCCTTGAAAGCATGGATGTGCAGAAGCTATCGCCACCAGCTAGTATAAGCCCCCCCCCCACCTTGGAAGTGGGGATGGGACAGAGTCAGGGCTGCCAAGGATCTGCTGGAGTCTAAGCCAGCCCAGCAATGCACAAGCTGCGGCAGGGCCTCTTTGCTGTGTCAGGCATGGAGCTTCCACACCAAAAGCAACTGCTTTTCCTGGCCAGTGTGAGGACTGGGGCTGTGTGTGCAGCAGGGCTCCACCACTCCGGTAAGCTTTGCTGCTGCCCAGCTGGGTTTAGCACTTTGTCCTCAGCCGCCAGTAGAGGTATGGAGCTCCTCCCAGCCATTTCCCCTCTCTCTGACTTTAGGAGAAGCCAGTTGTTATGCTTTCAAAGAAAGACTTTTGATGGATAAACTAGATTAGTGCTGCTTTTCATTTTGCAAGGTACGAAGTACATAAAGGTTGATACAAAACCTAATGAGACAGTTTTATCTTTTTTTTAATAAATATTGTGATGTTAAATTGTTGAAGGTATTTATGCAAGCTGCCTTGCATAATCCACTGGGTTTGAAAGGTGAGCTGTACATCACGGGCCTTATCCTGTTCCTATGGCACATTTCACAGCCATCTCTGTTCCACCTGAGGAAGATTCCTACTGCCAGCTCCCACTCTCTGCCAGCATTCTTCTTAAAAATAAGGAATTATGACTGAAGGACAGATAAGTGTACTTTAGAAAGTTCATTTTCCTTTTGCATTTCATACCTTCCAGTATTCCACAGATGAAAACGGAGACACTTGTGCAAAGGGGGCTTTCCCTGATAAATAGGGAAGGTTGGAGTGTTTGGCATTTCATTGTTTCCATGCTGCCTGGTATTAGCTAACTGCATCTATGTACCAGCAGGGGGAGGATTTAACCCAATAACTATTCTGACCACGTAGATATTAGCATCTCTTCAGAAGAGCATAATGCAGTCAGAGAGGTGAAACTGGAAAAAAATGATTCCACTAGATCTCTGTAAAGAAAACTAAGAGAGAATCTTTGTCACGTCTCATATACTGGTACTCTTGCAGAGATTCCAAAGCATAAAAGTAAGAGATGTTAATCAATCTAGAGTTTCTTTATAGCTGTTAGAAACTAAATTTCAGGTTGTTCACAGGAGTTGATACTGATTTATCTCCCTGTGTTCTGCCCTGCGCACAAATGAGAGACTAGTTCAGGAGCGGTGGACACACCAGGGCACGAGATAGGTTAAATATTTATTCATTCCTTTTATTTCATAAAATGTATACACCTGCTTGATTGTAAACGAAACCTCAAAGTGGTTTACAAAAGGAATATGTGTGGGTACAGCATAGCAGAGCCTGACATGGCATAGCGCAAGGATATGGCTATTGGCCAGCCCACCTGCTAGCTGATGTCTCGCCCTCAGTCCACAACTGGGCACCAGGATGGAGCTGCCAGGCTTACTGGCCCACCACCGTGTGGGGCAATCTGTGAGCCCCACCAGCAACCTGGGTGCTGAAGTCTTACAGCAGGGGTCCCCAAACTAAGGACCGCAGGCCGGATGAGGCCTGAGGGACTTGTTTATCCGGCCCGGGGCAATCCCCGCTGCCTGCTGCTGCTGCCGCCCGCTCTTACCGGTGCTTTGCTGAGTGGCTGCCCACTTCCGGGTCAGAGCAGCACCGAAAATAGCTTGTGCGCATGTGCAAGCGTTATTTCCAGTGCACATCCAGGTCGGAGGAGGCTCATGCACATGCGCACAAGCTATTCCTGGTGCTCCTCCGACCCGGAAGTGGGCCGGAAATAGCATGTGCACACGCGTATAGGCGCGTGCTCCTCCGCCATCCAGCCCACCATGTGATCGCCGTTGGAGACACTGGCCCGAGGCGTGGTAAGTTTGCCGACCCCTGTCTTATAGCCTAGGAGGAGAGCACAGGGTTAAAGTTCTTCCTCGGATTTGCTGCCAGACTCTGTCCCCGATTGGCTCTGATGGGGCTGACCTTTGCCTAAATATCACCTTTTACCGAGACCTGGTTCCTCCTTTCTGGCTCACAACAGCATGGGCAGCACAGAAGAGCCTGCTGCAGAGATGGCAGTGAGCTGGGGCTTTGTACGCAACTCATCTGAAGATCAATCAAAACCTCCCCGGGCACCATGCACACAAAGACATGCACCAGTGCAACATTCACTGAAGTGAGCAGGGGGCACCTACTTCTTCCTGAATTGTCTCATTGGAACAGACAGGAGAGGTAACATCAGAATGTTGAGAGGGGCAGGAATGCAATGGACTTTTCTCCAGGGCAAAGGTACTCCAAGCGCTAAATCCCAGTAGGAACAGCAGCAGGGGAAAGTGTATCTCGAAACACAGCAAAGTGGCATTCTGACGTCCTCTCCCTTTTCTTCCTGGGTGCATCTTTGAAAATCCCTGAGTTCACAGTGGCATTCTGGGTTGTGCTGCAGAATCCAAACTTTCCCACTCTTTAGCAGGCATTTCACTAATAATAGAAGTGCCCCTCTTCTCTTTTCTTTTCGGGACAATTAGAGGTAGAGGGTGTGGAGCAATTAATCTTCTGCTGATGGCCTTCTTCATTTGCAGCTATTGATATAATCACTCGTATTCCACACACACACCTGCACCTTTGTGTAGCTCGTTGGTGTGAGTGGACAGACATCCATCTTACTGATGTATTTTCCTAATATTGTCCAATGCAGGAGAGCATGCTCTGGCTTACCTTTGTCCCAGTGCCACAGTGCATCTTCAAGAATGAATTAAATCCCTCACTTTTCACAGTGAATTATTGTTCAAACACAGACAGTCTCAGTCGCTAGACAGCCTGGACCAAAGTTCCTGTGTGGCACATGTTTATTTCATCCCATTGTTTAAACTCGATGCATGATTCTTTCAAAGTTAAAGCTTTCTTTTCTTTTCTTTCTTTTCTTTTAAACACATTTATTTAATATTAAAACAAATAATAACATTACTTTCCCCACAAAATCAAGAATTACCACACGGCCTTGTCCCCTGCCATAATACCACAGAGCAATCACTCCAATCCTCAATCCCCCCATCGCTGTCATGTTGGCGATCAGCAAATATCCTCAATCGATCTCAACTACTGATCTGATTTACTAGACTTTAAAAAATAAAAGTTTCACTGCTTTCACTTGGAGAATTACACACATCCGTACTTTTTTCCAGTTACAATTGGTGATAGTTCAAAGTGCTTAACCTCAGCAGGCCTGTGCCTTTAATTTTTTATATTTCTTCTTTTCTAAATTGTATACAGATATTTTGTTTCTTGTCGGGATAATGCTTGCATTTTGCCTTAATGACCTGTTTGCTAAAGTATGGCAACATATGGAAACAAACAATTTGAGCTAAGAAAAAATGGCCTGTTTTTGCTTCCTTGCCTGTAATCCATTAGCCTTTCCCCTCATATCTCTGTCTTTCCTCAGCTTCATGTATATCATTCTGTTGCTTGTTTTGCACCTTCTCCCCCTGTCCTCCCCCCCCCAATCCACTGGGATTTCTCTCTATAGGTTCCCTTCTTTCTGGGATTCTTCCATCACCATCAATCTACAGTGGTACCTCAGGTTACGTACGCTTCGGGTTGCGTACTTTTCGGGTTACGAACTCCGCTAACCCAGAAGCACAACCCGACGTGCGTGCGATTTGTGCATGTACAGAGCATTTTTCACGGTTTTGTCCGGGTTTGGGGGTTTTTTTGGGGTCTACAAATTGTTCGGGTTACATCCTTTTCGGGTTACGTAACCCGGAACGAATTAAGTACGTAACCTGGGGTCCCACTGTATTGCCTTCTCCTTCCATGGGAGGAAGGTTTAACACCAGCCAGACTGACAATTGCCCCTTCTCACATAATCAAAACTGTGCTGATTGCTTTGTGCAAGATTGAGAAGACCATGCAACATCTCAGGCAACCAGTGAGTTGGTTCTGATGATATCTGCTCCCTTAACCAGTCCAATGTTTGAAGTGCGCAAGCTTCTCCCCCTCATCCCAGCACCCCATACCTGCATATACACGAGCATGGATTATATGATTGCCTCGGATACGTGTAGAAATCACATAGAATCCCAAAAATGATTTTCAAGAAATCAACCAAGTGATCCCGCACAATTTTTACAAGTGTAAAAGTCAATTGCATGATCTGTCCCAAAGTGTACACAGGTGGGGATGTTTCACCAGGTGTGCATAATGAAACCGCATGCATTCATTTCTTCACACATTGGGTTGTGTGTGTGCTCGCGCATGCATGCGTGTGTTGTTGAACATAATAAAAAAGCAACTTGCTATCAGATACCTCACTGCCACAAACATAGTACAATGTCTTGTGGTTATAAAATATTTTTGTCTCTCAGCTGCCTGCTAGGAAAACTGACATCATTTCAAGTATAAACTGGACTGGTTTATCAAAAAGATTCTGTCATAAAATATGATCCACACAGCATCATATGCACATTCAATTAAGAGTGATTTAAGATTTATACAAGTATTGAAATAGAATCCTCTGATACCATTACATTTAGTTTCATACACAGCACCTACTGCCAGCTCTAATTCAGTCTAAAGATCATAAATAAATACATAGACACACACACACACACACACACACAGAGAGAGAGAGAGAGAGAGAGAGAGAGAGAGAAAGAAAGAAAGAAAGAAAGAAAGAAAGAAAGAAAGAAAGAAAGAAAGAAAGAAAGAAAGAAAGAATTTCCACTCTCTCTCCAAACATATGTGTACATATGTATGGTATATTTTTCACCCTGTTGAAAAAGTGATGCCTGGTAAGGCTTGTTGGATCTTCCATCTGTCATTGGTTTTCTTCATGAGGGGCAGTAAAACAATTAAGCATTAAAGAAAGTCACTTTTGTGTCCCAGACACATTTTGGCTCCCAGTACGAATGATGCAATGCTGCTTTGTATTTATAAAGAAGTTATTCCAATAAGTACAGACGGAACGTCATCCCTAAAAACTCCTGATAGAATAGGAGAGCCTAATGAAAAAGAAGTCTCAGATGAAAGGATGGCGACCTTTGCGCATCTCAAGGGGCTGCTTTGTCATTCTGTAATTTACACCTTGGTGCAGGATTTTCAAATTACAAACGTTTCGTTTACAGACCATTAAAGAAAATAGCAGCTTCCTCTTTTCCCCTAAACCTATGGTGAACTATTTGGTTTTAAGATTAGTGTTTCCAGATTTTGTATCATTGTGGTGCTTCTTTCCCATTTCAGATGGTTCAGCTTTTGCCTGAGTCATCCTTTGCAACAGAATCTCAGGCTCCACTTCTTTTTTAATTCTTTACCTGGAAGCAAGTCCCACTGAACTTTCACTGTATGCATCTGAAAAATGCAGCCCCGGGATCAGGAAAAGTGTTGAATTGGGGACGGGGTAGGAAGGGGGCAGGTATTTTGACATTTATGGCTCAACTATTCCGCTCCCGACACTAGTCTTACTGGAAAGGGAAAGAGAACAGATGGGGGGGGAGAGAGAACAATAACATGGAAGATGAGAATCAACAGCAACAAAACAAAGGAAAAATAGTAGGAGGGATGGGAAAGGATTAGCCAAACGTTTTCATTATGGGTTTGCTAACGTGCTGATTTTAGCAGTGTTAGACATATGAGCGATAGATTGTAAGGTATTGTATGCAAGGCAGGGGTGATGGCATCTGTTGATTTCAGTTTCTTGTCATTTCTGAGTTTCCCAATCTTATGTTTGATTCATCCCATTATGATTCCATGCAGACCCCCCCAAAAAAGTTTTGCATGAATATTCATATGGATTTTCATGTTCATTTTTTAAATTTTGAACATAGTTTTCCCTAGCAGAAAGATGCTATATTGGCTTTCAATATTTGATAGACAGTAAACAGTTAAGAATGCAATCCTATGGTGTTGGGGATGGCATTCCAGGGACTATACAGGCATGTCCAACAGGTAGATCGTGATCTACTGGTAGATCACTGGACGTCTGTGGTAGATCACTGGTAGATCATTGGCTCCCTCCAAAGAAACTCAGCAACTTTGGCTCCCCTAAAAAAAGCTCTGCATCTTCGCCCTGAAGCCCCCCCAAACAGGGCTTCCCTTCCTAAAAAAAGCTCAACTTTGATCCAACCCCCCCCCAAAAAAACATGGATGGCTACTGCTAGTTTTTAACTCTGTGAGTAGATCACAGTCTCTTGGAAGTTGGCCACCCCTGGACTATAGGAAGTCTCCCTATAACAGTTGCACAAAGTGCCATCACTCTTGCTGATCTGCCACGGTGCTCTGGCAGCAGTAATGGCAAAAAGAGGGTGTACTGGGGCAGATCAGGAGAGGCTTGGGATCTTCTGGATTCAGGGGCCTTTGGTTCTTTTGACATGCCCATGGAATGGGGGGGGGGGTTTGCAACGGTGCAACAGCACTTTTTCCGCTGGCGCCATTGGGCCCGTCCTCTCACTTAAAAAAAAATAGAGTGTGCACCCAACTCACAGAACACCAGTCCCACAGATTCCCGCAGACTACCTCAGATTATTTTGTGGGGAACTTGCGTGAGGTAAAACTTCATAATTAGGAGTCTCAGGCAGGATTTGTTCAAATTAACAATAACGATTTTATTCAACAAGGAAGTTTCTGACATGAGTGGATAAAATTTAGGATACTTCAGTTTACAATGTTATTTCACGTCAAGGTTTTCTCAGTTGTTTCACACTTAATTCTTAACAAGGTGGTACTTTCTGTCAGTTACACACCCCATAGACAACCCTACTCCTGAAGTACTTCCAGGTAACAGACCCAAGGGATCTCTGGTTTGGGAGTCTTCTCTTACTAGAAGAATCTCTCCCCTCCTGACTGGAATTAGACCTAAGTACACTGTCTCCGGAAGCTGTCTGCGGACAAACGCCAGCTCCCTCAGCCTATAGAGCGAGATGAGCGCCGCAACCCCAGAGTCGGACACGAGTGGACCTGATGGTCAGGGGTCCCTTTACCTTTACCTTTACACTGTCTCTTTACAACTTCTACTTCTCCTGTCTCAACCTCAGCCTCCAAGTTAATTCCTGGGTTAATTACACTTACAGGATGCCACACACTGTCCTTCACACTAAGCTCAGAGACTCCTTTCTCTAGCTTGTGATATATTCCTCAGGGTGGTTATTTCTACCCAGAACCAATTCTCACTCCCTATCTTCCTACCTATCCTCCCAGCCTCAATCCCAACCTGCTCCAAAACCTCCTCCCAACACTCCCTCCAAAACTCACTCCCCGTCTCTCCAAATCCTCTCCTTTTCAACTCCCCCTCCTGAAACCTTGGCCAATCAGAGGCTGCCGTACATTAACCCCTTTCTGGCATGGGGAAAAGAAAAAGGAAATATTTGGGGACCCAACCTGCCCCAGCAAAAACAAACTTTTCCGTCACAGAGTTACACCAGTTCTGGAGCCACAAATGATGCAGGGAAAATGTGTGAAGGAGGATGTCCCCCCCACTCACACAGGCAAAAAAAAAAGATTATGGGAAAGGGGGAAATGTGACTCTCCATCCTCAGAACAATAGATTTGATTTTTTCCTGAACCATGAATTACTTCTCTCTCACCACCATCCCCATAGAATTGCTCTGCACATAGTTTATAGTAACTGACATGCAACAGTCTTCATGCCTGACAACAATTATCAGTAGAAGAGAAATAGGTTTTTTCAAAGTTGCGTGGATTTGACAGTTCACATACAATAGTACGCAATGCTTGTCAGTATTCAGTTGTTCACATGCAGTAGCTTTTGGTATCTGGCAACATTGATAAGTGCCATTTAATGGTTAGCTTATGTGATTTTTACATTTCAGGCCTGGCAAAACAATCAGAAGATGCCAACGTGTGTCTAAAGCATTCAACTTTCAAAGGCTGAGGCAAAGTGTGTGTGTGTGTGTGTGTGTGTGTGTGTGTGTGTGTGTGTGTGTACAGCCTCCCCCTCCATTCTGAACTGAAAACTTCACAGCTGAGTGGAAAAGTTGGAAAGTTCTGCACATTTTTTGAAATATTTTAGTACTAGAGTTGTGCAACTCTCCACCCTGTAGTCTTAAGTGGTAAAAACCAGTTTAAGGAATTGTTTTACGGCATTGTGAGCTGCGTGTCAAGACTGTGCCAAGATCTGAGCCATTGCAATGTATTTGAGTGGCATCTTACATATACAGCAATCACATAAGGCCTTGGTGGCCCACAAAAACTGGAATGGAAATAATTTGTGACCTTCTGCTAAAGCGATTCCTCAAGAATATTCCTTCTCTTATTATGCTCCATCTATATCTACAGTTAAATCATCTTTTGTTGAGCTGAATGTTTTCAGGAAACTTTTTTTGAAGGAAAATTGCTGAAATTTCTCTTCTTCTGATCCTTTATAAACTTTTCTCTAAATATGCACCAACTTTTTTTCTTCTTTGTGGAAGCTCTGATTTCCCACAATTGTGCTGCTACCACCTGCAGTATCCTTTGGAGAAAGAGAGAAGCTGTCACTATCACTTCTGATGGTGAATGTCACCCCCCGCCCCAAAAAACTTTTCGAGGGATTTCTCCTCCCTCTGAAGAAATTCAGAGATATGGCCCCCCTCAGTTTCTCTGGCTGCAAATAGGATGGAGAATGAACTGAAGGAATGGAAAGTTGTGACAAGCTCTGATTCTGAAATAAACTATAGAAATTATCCTAGTTAAACTGGAGCTCAGAAAGAGTGGAATGTGTGGCAGAGTGAACCAGGAGGGAAAGAGAGGAAATACACATGGGAAATTCTATCTGTATTTTTAAGAAACTTCTGCAAAATCAATTGCAAGCAAGGCACACCTCTCATTTTTAGAAGTACTGAAGTCGGCCTGTTTCCATTTTTCCACAGACAGAAACATCTAGCCAAATACCTGAGAAACATTCGTTCACAGCCAAGAATATCCCAGACTGGTTTGGCAAACACCTCAAAGCCTGTCAAAGTGTATATTTCAAAACATCAGATGCTGATAACCAGGAAACCAGTTAACCCCCTCCTCCATTTTAATGTCAAGTGAAAGTTATGTGGGACCCGTATTTTATCCAGATATCAGCAGCTGAAGGCACCATCAATTGTCATGTGTCCGACCATAACATTTGTAACAAAAAGGAAGGAAGGAAGAAAATAATATTTTATTGAACGACATCATCAATGAAGTAAATCTGTCTGTTAGACGCAAGTTCACAAAGTATTCCTAAGAAGTTACAGCAGGACTTATTGTTTCATGTTTCCAGAGCATAAGGAAGGACCAAGAGGGAGTTTTCCCTTGTGAGGAAACTGCCCTGGAGGCATTTGGTGTCTTTGTCATACCTCTTTATTTACTGATTTGCATATAAGAAATAGACGGACACTCAAGCTGGAGAAGCTGTGTCGCCGCCACAGAAAGCAATGGTCCTGAATATCCTTCTCCTCTCTTGCCTGGTAATGTCTGGAACAGGCCTGGGGAACTTGTGGCCATCCAGATGTTGTTGGATTCCAACTGCTGTCAGCCCTGGCCAGCATGGCCAATTTCAAGGAAGACTGGGGTTGAATTCCAACCAAATCTGGAGGACCACAGGTTCCTTATCCTTGGTTTTGAATTGCAAAAAGTGTGATTGACAAACGTCAGTCACACCTTTTGCAGTCAGGCTGATGGGAGTTGTAGGCCAGAACATCTGGAGGTCAATGTGATGGCCTGGGATTCGGACTCAGATGCTGAACATGAGGGATCCCAGCCTGCAAAGGATTCCCCGTCTCCAGAACCAGCTGAGCCGGGGCTAGGGCCTGAGTCTGAAGGGTCCTCACCTGTGCTTGATCCTCAGGTGCAGGCATCAGCGGAGTCTGCTCTGGCTCCTGATGGGATGGAGGACCCATTGCCTGCAGGTGCCCCACTCTCAGCCCCATCAGGGGAAGCTGAGGCTGCCCCTGGGTCCAGTAACCCACCAGCCTCTCCTGAGCTGCGGAGGCTCAGGGCAGAGAGGTGAAGGGAACTAAGTTCCTGCAGGAGAAGTGCTTGCCTCCAGGCCAGAAGGAGAGACCAGCCACCAGAGGATTGGGTCCGCCCTATGCCTCGGGGCAGATAAAGGCCGGCCAGCCCCAGCCCCAAGTTGCACGAGCAACACAGTTGCTAATGTGTGCCTGCCTGTGTCCTCATGCATGATCCCGACCTGTACCTTATCCTGCTTTCTGCCTTGCTCATTGCCGGACTGACCCCCCGTTGGACTCCTGGACCTTCAACTGGACTTTGACCCTGCTTCACAGACTAACCCCTGGTGTGTTCCTGACCTATAATTACCCAGCTAGACCCACGGACTGTTATCTGACTTTGCTGCCGCCCCGCCCCTGGACTTGGTTGCCTCGCTGGACCTACCGCTGTTGTCCGGGACTGCTGACCATGCCCCCGCTCAGCCCCGAGAGTTTCTGGTCTTCCCACCCGGTGTCCACTGGGCTGGGCACCCCCGGGGCCAGCACAGTCAACAGGTTTGGCAAAGGCCATATCCCACGTGGTTTGTTTGGTTTTTGGGTGCGGGGTGCTGCTGAGAAAAACACTGCAATGTTGTCACCTCATGCCGCTGAGGTGCAATGGATACTGCATTGGGACTTTGACTGGAGAGGCCAAGATTCAAGCCGTAACTCAGCCATGAAGGTTGCAGGATGGCCTTGGCCAGCCACCATCTTCCAGGTGCAAGGTCACTGTGAGGTGAAAATAGGGACGATGTGGATGAAGGGCCAGTTTTTTAAAAAATGCTTTGAAAAATAAGTAGTGGTATGTGATGCAGTGCTAGGAGACGGAGACATGGTGCTGCCTTATACTGAGACAGACAACTTCTCCATCCAGCTCAGAATCATCTACACTGACTGGCAGCATCTCACCAGTGTCTCAAACGGTATATTCTGGAGATGCGAAGGCTTGCACCTGGGACCTCCTTCATGCAAAACAGATACTCTCACACTGAGCCCCTTCCCTCTGGTTCCAACCTTGTAGAGACAACAGGGATGTTTATGTTGGGGTGGGCAGAATTTAACAAAGGACTGGTACATTAAGGTTTAAACGGCAAAGACCACACATTTAGAACGGACTTTCTGTAATTATGCTCTTTTTCATATTCATAATAACTGCAGCTGTTTTAGTTCAGTTTTTATTAATTTGGGGCAAATCGTCAGCCCTTTTTATTAAATAAAGGAATGTGTTTCTCTGGCATAGATGCCTAATACACAGCTGCTGACTTCAATGTTTCTAATAATTGCCATTCACCAGGCAGAGCCATGGAGCTGGTCTGAGGAAGAACTCCATCAGGCTGGACCCCAGGCGGGTTGCTGTTTCTTGGGCTTCCTTGAGGCATCCATCCGGCCGCCTTTCCAGGAGGGCAGATATTCCTTAACACCAAGAAGAGTGTGGGCAAGGCTGAACTCATCTGTCCCCAAAAGGAGCCTGCATATCTGGTGCGATCAGGATGAAACATTTAGATTTTAGACTCTTTCAGTTCTTCATGCATGATATATACTGTAGGTTGTCTTTCTGTTTGGTTATTTATGATGACATGAATAAATATTCTGCCATTTCTGGGATTTTGAATACTCGGATCACATTTTATTTTTTGAAAAAAATAAGAACTAGGCACCAACCATATATTTTTAAGCGTTAAAAGAACTTTCTCAGCATGGGACTGGTCTGAACTTTCCTTGCCCCTACCCAAGTTTAACAACTATAAGAACATTTTTACTGCGATAAAGAGAAAATCAATATATTTCCCCGGGTGAAGTAACTTTTGTTTCTGTCAAGGTTGCTATGCAGGGGAAAGAGGCTTTGTTTACGGAGAACCAGCGTGTGGATTATTTGTCATGTGGACTATTGCTGTCATCTCCATTTGACCATTTGGCCTGACCTTTGACCCTTGACCTCTCTCGTTGCTTCCTATATTTGTGTCAGTTTTGGTCTTTCGCTTGCTTGACCTCCGGGCTCATAAATTAGGGGAGGTCAGGAAAGTAATCAAGGAACTAATTGTGCGGTTCAGCTTAGTTCAAGTGGTCGAGTTGTGTGCAGTGCAACACCACCTGCGAGGAGGAATTCCTCCAGTCCTGTGCAAACCCGAAAAAGCTGTTTGGTCAAGCACCCAGATTAAAAATGTAACTAATGGAAAGCTAAATGGATCACTTGTTGATAAAAACCCACAGGAAGAAGAGCTTGTTTCTCAGTGCAGAAATAATAATAATAATAATAATAATAATAATAATAATAATAATATTATAATAATAATAGGATTAACAATGATGCATCTAAAATGTCATTTAATTTAACATGGAATAATTCACACCCTACTGCTGCTACATTCTTTGCACACTTCTTTTAAAACCTTGATTGAGGTCTCAGTTTGTGCCAAGGATTATCAGGGAATAGCCTTTTTCAAACAGCCTGGAAGAATAAAACAACAGATACGCAGATCCCAACATAAATTGGTTACTAATTGGTTATCTGATGGTAGGTTTTGTTTGTCCAATGACTAAAATAAAGTACAAAAGGCTTTAAAAAGCAAATGATATTTTTTTCTGGTTTTATTTTTTGTGTGATTTCTGAATGTTTGTGTGTGACTTCAAATCTCCACGATGTAGTGCATTTTAATGTGTATATTTTACATTCTTGCATTTACGTTCCATCTTATGCATTAATAAACCCTCAGCTGAAATATGCAGCTAGATGATGTGAGAGAAATCTTGTTTTCCTAGCTCATAAAACTGTCTCATTGAAACCCATCTTGAATCGATGCTGCCTTAAAGAAGGTTTATGTGTTAATGCCAGCATATCACTGGAACATTAATCAGAATCCTCTTGAGAGCACCTACTCTAAGAAGGGTTAACTTAATACATCGCTTTTATACACTGTTTTAAGACTGTTCTTAGTATTTTATGTACATAATCGGCAATCTTGCAGCAACCTATGTAGACTAGATTGGAATAATGAATTCTCCTCCTATTACAGATTGAGAGTCTTTCTAGTGCACTGTTCAGTCTTAGAGCCACAGCGCTACAACAGATTTCATAAAATCCAGACTTTCAGTGCTTTATCCCTTCCGGAACAGAATTGTACCGTATTTTTCGCTCCATAGGGCGCACCGGACCATAGGGCGCACCCTCGTTTTTAGAGGAGGAAACAAGAAAAAAAAATATTTTTCTGGTTTTCCTCCTCTAAAAGCCCTGTTTTTTTGAGGATCAGCTAAAAGTTTTGCAGCTTTTTTGCAAAGGGAAAAGCCCTGTTTTTTGAGGATCAGCTAAAAGTTTTGCAGCTTTTTTTGCAAAGGGAAAAGCCCTGTTTTTTTGAGGATCAGCTAAAAGTTTTGCAGCTTTTTTGCAAAGGGAAAAACCCTGTTTTTGAGGATCAGCTAAAAGTTTTGCAGCTTTTTTTGCAAAGGGGGAAAAGCAAAGCTCCTTTTGCAAAGGGGGAAAAGCAAAGAGGAAAAGCTCTGTTTTTATGGGGTTCAACTCACATTTCTGCAGCTTCTAAAGGAAAGGGAGCCTTTTCTACAGTTTCCAGACAGATAATCTAATCAGCCAGTCACATGTCGCTGGGGAAGCAGCACATTCAACAATGGAGGGCGGGGCTGAAAGGGAGCCAGGGACTCTTATCTCTCTCCCGATCTCTTGCTGATCAGCTGCTGAGCGGGGTCCTTTCAACACCCCCTTTTCTCTTTGTAAAATAAAAAGCATGATCCTCTTTTGGCCCCTGGGCAATTCAGCTCCAGGGACCACCATTCGCTCCATAAGACGCACAGATATTTCCCCTTACTTTTTAGGAGGAAAAAAGTGCATCTTATGGAGTGAAAAATACGGTAATTGCCATTTCGGATCATGCGAAAGAAGTTCTTTTGTACATGCCTGAAATATTTACTCCCTAAGGGAAAATGCATTATATCCTTCAGAGCCATGTTTTTGGTATAGGGCAGGACTTGACCTTAGAATAGTCCTTCTTGGATAGTCGTCAGAACGAAAAATTTGTCAATGCCTTTTGCTGAAGGTCAAGTAAAACGGCATTTGCTAAGGATGTGTGTGCACACCTACCGTACTTTTCCGTCAAGAAGAAGAAGAAGAAGAAAAAGAAGAAGAAGAGTTTGGATATCCGGCTTTATCACTACCCGAAGGAGTCTCAAAGCGGCTAACATTCTCCTTTCCCTTCCTCCCCCACAACAAACACTCTGTGAGGTGAGTGGGGCTGAGAGACTTCAGAGAAGTGTGACTAGCCCAAGGTCACCCAGCAGCTGCATGTGGAGGAGCGGAGACGCGAACCCGGTTCCCCAGATTACGAGTCTACCGCTCTTAACCACTGCACCACGCGTATAAGATGCCCCCTATTTGGGGGACTCAAATTTAAGAAAATGGGGGGAGATGGCACAGAGCTTTTTTTGCGGAGGATTGTCCAGAGTTGTTGAGCTTTTCTTAGGGAGGATTGCCAAAAATCACTCACACACACGCTTCACAAAATCTGCCTCCCATCTGTCCCATCGCCGGCCGAAGCTGGCAATCCACCGCCCAACTGCCGGAGCATCAGCCAATCAACACCACCCATTGACACAGCAACCAATAATACGCACAATGGCTGCTGACAGCCGCGGAAGCAACCAATCAAACATCCACCCTATGCACTGTCCATGTATAAGACGACCCCCACTTTCTGCATAATTTTTAAAGAAAAAAAAATATTTTACATGTAAAAGTATGGTATGCGTCTTCTGGTTCAGCGATTCTCACTCTGTGAGCTGTTGCCACAGGACAGTGATGTTTTCAAAATGCACTTGCCAATTTTACCCCTTCATGTATTCTTGACTTGGCATCAATGTGCTAATTTCAATTTCTGTTACCACTTGAGGGTAACAGGAAGCTACCTTACACCAATGGTCCCCTAGCTCAATATTGGCTCTCCAGGACTCTCTCTCAGACCTGCCTGGAGGTGCCAGGCGTTGAAGCTGGAACCTTCTGCATGCAAAGCATTTTGTTGGGAGCCACCCAGAGTGGCTGGGGAAACACAGGCAAATTAGTGTCATATAAATGAAATAACAACGACGACAACAACAAATGCTCTACTTACTAGGCTAAGCTATGAGCCTTCCTGTATCTAATATGGCGGATGGGGCCATTATATTTTCTTCTGGTGAGCTGGTTGTTTGGATCTGCCCACCCCTGTCAACTGACCAAGTCCTCTGCATCCCCTCCCTTGACATTCATTTTGGAATCGTAGAAGCCATCTGGCATCATGTCTTCTTGAAAACCCTGCCCTCCTTAACCAGTAGCATCCTGTAAACTGGGAGAGTCTTCCATAATTTTAACAGAAGCCATGACTGCCAGTTGCTCAGCAATTCCGTCTTCCTTCAGCCTCCTCAAGGTTCCTCAATTCACCTAAAGAACTTATCAACTCCACAAACTATTCAATGACTGAAAAAAGCTCCAACACTTAGCAACGTAATGCTATATTTCTTTTTCTATTTTCTTTTTGTCAAAAGCTGACTTGCAAATTGTCACCAGTTTTAGTTGCTGGAAAACCATTTGTACAATCGTAATGAAAAGTAACGTAACAGTATGAAACATAATCTGGATTAAAAGATTTGTAGTATATTTCATGAAGGCTGGATCCAAACACCTCAAAGAAGTGTTTCAGTTAAATATATGTTGTGTGAGAAATTAGGTTGACAAAAACGGAGCTCCACAGCGCCATCTGGTGCCACTGTGTTATAATGCATATGCAACGCATATAAAGCACTTTTTCTTTGCCAATGTAGCTGAGTCCAATGATAAAAATTAAATGACTTATGAGGCTGATTCTGTGGAGTTCAGTTTCAGCTGTAATTATAATTATATGCAAATATAGGCTTCTTCTGCTTTGTGTTTAAAAACACGGATGCTCTTCCCATGGCAAACTGGTATGCTGTATGTTGAGGTAAATGGAGCCCTTTCAAAATAACCCAAAGCCTGGCATTTAAAGTGTGCGACTGATTTATGTGTCATTTTGTAGAATTTAGCACTTGTTATATTGTTTACTTAAAGAAGCAATACTGATTTTAATTTGACTTCAGTATATGTCCTAACCTGTGGTAGTCGCTAAACATCTGGTGTTGGTTTAATTAATGTGGTTTCCAATGCTCACAGATTTATATATTTGTACACTACCCTTCATCCAAAGACCACAAGGCACTTCACAACATAAAAATACAAAATGAAAAACAAAATACATAATAAAATGCCCTTTTAAAATGTGGGGTTTTGGGGGGGAGTTATTGGATTGTTGTTTTTATTTTGATTATATATTTTGTGGTTTTATATTTTGATTTTGTTCTGTGAACCGCCCTGAGACCTCCAGGTATAGGGCAGTATATTATTATTATTATTATTATTATTATTAGAAAAGCAAAACAAGCCAATAACCCCCCTCCCACAGACACATTTTAGCCTGGTTTTAGATATATATATCTAAAATGGCATTTCTGTGCCTTCTGGTTTCCATCACGGTGTTCTGTTGTGCCAGAATCAGTTTAGTCCTGCTGGCCCCATGACCTGGAAAACTGTCTGTGGAGAAACGCCGGCTCCCTCAGCCTGAAAGCAAGATGAGCGCCATAACCCCATAGTCGTCTTTGACTGGACTTAACCGTCCGGGGGTCCTTATACAGGAATTAAAACAACAACCCCAAAACAGTTGTGTAAGAAGCTGCAGCAAGTTATATATGCACTCACGATAAGCTAATGGCTGCTGTGATGATTAAACAGAAGGGCTGCATTTGACCCCGAGGCCTGAGGTTCCTGAATGCACTGTAAATAATACTGAGCAATAAGATGGCCTCTCCCCCATGAATCGCTCAGACCCTTCAATCATCCTCTGAGGCCCTTCTTCCCATGCCTCCCCTATGAGAAATCCAGAACAGGGCCTTTTCTTCAGTGGCTCCCCATTTGTGGGAGGCACACCTGACACTTTCTCTCTCTCTCTCGTGTGTGTATATATATATAGGTAAAGGGACCCCTGACCATTAGGTCCAGTCGTGTCCGACTCTGGGGTTGTGGCGCTCATCTTGCTTTATTGGCCGAGGGAGCTGGCGTACAGCTTCCGGGTCATGTGGCCAGCATGACTAAGCCGCTTCTGGCGAACCAGAGCAGCGCACGGAAATGCCGTTTACCTTCCCCAGAGCGGTACCTATTTATCTACTTGCACTTTGACGTGCTTTCGAACTGCTAGGTTGACAGGAGCTGGGACCGAGCAACGGGAAGCTCACCCTGTCGCGGGGATTCGAACCACCAACCTTCTGATCAGAAAGCCCTAGGCTCTGTGGTTTAGACCACAGCGACTCCCGTTCCCTTAATGCCTGTATAAATGGTTACTGGGGCTATTTTCTCATGCAATAGTTTTAAACATATCAGACCGTACAGCACCAGAGAGAGAGAGAACCTGGAAAGAAAGCTGCAATTGCAAATGACTGATGTGTCACGAGCGAAATGTAATACCAACACTCAAGTTATATCATTTATTCCATTCCATACATAGCAAGGGGTTTGCCTCCAATATGATGCAAAATAGTCAAAATATAGTCGCTTTAGTGAAGCATGTTTCCCTTTTCCAGCCTGTGATGGATTAAGGCAGTCTGCAGTAAAATCACAAGACAAAGGCGATCAAAATAACATTATTGGAACAATAGCTTATGTGCAGAGCACAGTGCAAATATGAGGCATGGCAAATATGTAAGAAAGATACCGGGTTTCTCAATTGCTGTGATGACAGGCTGTGATTAATAGCTTAAATAAAAGAGAGGGCAAGCTCATGAGGTTTCTTATCTATGTCTTCAGATTTCCAAATGGGTTTTAAATGAGTTTCATCATATTAAAGGACTTGGCTCCCGTTCAAACAGTGACAAGTTTCCATGTGATGATAAGAGTGTTTATAAGCCACCAACTCAAAATAAAAATACCACGGCAGTGCAGAATAAAATCATTTAAACATCAAAAAAATCATAAAATACAGAAAAGTGTTCGAAAATCTGATGCCACTATGCTGAAGGCCAGTGATCTGCAACTGTTCAGGGCAATCTGGTCAGGTAGCCTGGTCCTAGTCTGTTTAAAGCCTTATCCCTTGAACTTAGCTCGGTAAAACACCGGCAGCCAATGAGAAGCTTTCAGGATGAATCGAGAGCTTTCAGCACCAGTCTTTACTGGAGTTGCTCTCACTCAAAACCCAGGCTGCAGCATTCTGTGGTAGCTGAAATTTTCAAACCCAACAGGACTCTTGTCTTACCAGAATTCAGCTTCATTTTGCTGGCTCTCAACCAGTCCATCACTGACCTTATGCCCCCCTCAATGCATGAAGGATGGTTGTGTGAACATTCCTCTTTTGGAACTTATTATATTGTAATATCATGTTATTATGTATACTGCCTTGACAACCTTCTGACTGAGTAGTCTTTGAAATTCTCAAAAGATAAAACTGAGCTGTATATAAATCGAGGGTTGCCATAATATGGCCTCTTCTTCCAGGACACGTCTTCTTTTTCATGGGCATGTAAAATGAGAGTCCTCTTGGTGGCAAATGTGTCCTCTTTTTTGATCTTCAAAATATGGCAACCCTAATAAATCTTCTTAAATAAAAATGGAAAATAAGTTAGTAACAGGGCTTTTTTTCAGGGGGAATTCGCCAGAACTCATTCCCGGCACTTCTCAGGTGGATGCCATTGCCATTCTAAGAGAGAGGCATTCATGGTGAGTTCTGGCACCTCTTTTTCTAGAAAAATTGGACTGGTTAGTAACAACAATAATAATAACAACTGGAGGGTGTATGCTCTTCCTCAGTCTAGGGAGACTCACAATTGTGTGTGTTTGGAGGGAACAAAAAATCAGTGTTCTGAAACAGATTTGCGTTAAATAACAAGAATTGTCTGCGTATGAGTAAACAAAGCATGCCAGTGACATATTAATCTTCCATCACTTGGATTTCACTTGGGTTTCTACCCTTACAGGACAGATGGAATTAGCTCATCTTAGAGATTTTGCCTGATCATGCTAGTCCCTCTTACAATATTTAATCGGCATGCTACCCAGTTCCCTCTTTAGATGAGGTTATGAATCTTGAAGTATGCCTTATATTAAAACTTATTCCAAATAGTAAAATACAGCCAGATGAATCCATTGCTCAATTATGTATCTCCTTTGGGTGTACATATAGCTGTCATAATAAGTGCCAGTACAGAGAATGAAATGTAAATTTATTTTATTCGAAAGGGAGAATGGTTCAGAATGCTGAAAGGAGTCATCTGGTCGTGTGTGCATTTACATATGCAGCTGATGAAGAGTTATACCCCTTTTTGGAAGACTGTCAGCTAAAGAGGCTACTCCCTTTCTAACAATATTTGGCCCATTCCAGCAAAGCCATTATTTCAAGTATTTACAGCTTTTAAAATATAGCAATCTTGGACAGCTCCCTTAGCACCCCTCCCCGCCCCACATACTGAATTACTGAACTAGTGATCCTGCATGCTGCCAAATATTATTCATTCTTTTCATTAGTTGGTGATAACAAATGAAGGGTTTTTGCTACATTAACATGTCAAATAATCCATAAGAAGCATGTCATAAACATGACCACCATTTAAACAAACAGACTCGGTTGCAGTGAGGACTGCTTGTATCATTTATTTTAAGAGCCAAGCACTGCTTGATATGAATGAAAAACAGTTTATCTTCATCTCTTAATCATTATATATTTATGACAAGCCCCTTTCTAACTTCTCACCATGATCCTGAAAAAAAATGCAGAAGGCGGCTTTTGAAAAGTCTGATATGTGCAGACGTGGTACCTTAAAAAGAACATGTGCCTGAAATTTGAAAGTGCGTAAGTGCATGGATTTCTATACAACAGGTGTGACTGTAAGTAGATATTGTTGAGCATTCGCGCTTGGGTCCTGGTTCATGACCCCGGTTCAGTGACCTGAGAACACAGACATGAACTGTAAAATCTCAGCAAGGCCTAATAGTGAAACAGATTTACAATCTGTTGTCCCCATGGCCCACACATTCATTTAAGACGCTGCTGGACAGAGCTCTATGTGGGCGCATCAGTGGCAAATGAGTATTTTGAAATCCATGCATCCTTAACTGTGCTAATGGTCTAAGAGGTAACGTGAGGCTGCATCCACATGCTACCTTCAAAGCACATTCAAAACACAGTATTCCCCTCAAGGAATTTTTGTGCCCTCTAGTTTCGTAAGGGTTGCTGGGAGCTGTAACCCTGTGAGGGGTAAATGAGAGTTTCCAGAAAGTCTTGGAAGGAAAGAATGTGATTTAAATAGTGAGTACACAGCCCAGATCTGGGGTTACCCATGTGATTTAGACAGTGACAGGGATAATCCAGGGTGTTGGGGTGTGGGGAGAGTGATTCAATAGGGCGAGAGAGGAATCCACATCTCATTTGTGTGTGTGTAACTTTACACTAGGGACGCGGGTGGCGCTGTGGGTTAAACCACAGAGCTTAGGGCTTGCCGATCAGAAGGTTGGCGGTTCGAATCCCCGCGACAGGGTGAGCTCCCGTTGCTCGGTCCCAGCTCCTGCCAACCTAGCAGTTCGAAAGCACATCAAAGTGCAAGTAGATAAATAGGTACCGCTCCGGGAAGGTAAACGGCATTTCCGTGTGCTGCTCTGGTTCGCCAGAAGCGGCTTAGTCATGCTGGCCACATGACCCGGAAGCTGTACGCCGGCTCCCTCGGCCAGTAAAGCGAGATGAGCGCCACAACCCCAGAGTTGTCCGTGACTGGACCTAATGGTCATGGGTCCCTTTACCTTTAACTTTACACTAGCTTTTCCAAGACAAGCAAAAATGCAAATGTGTATTTTGATAACTTTAATGTTTATATGAAACGAAAGCTTATTTTAATGATCAGTATCATACTTTTTGTATGTTTAGACATTTCCATTTTTGTCCCAACAGTATGGATAGGGAATTAAAGAACAACAGATTTGAAGCTCCTTGAATTGTCACTGCTAAAGAATTCATATCCATTCCACATTCTCCTAGTGGCTTAGGAAGTAGAGTTCAAGGGGTACATTTGGGAGACAAAGTCATGGTGATTTTTCTGTTTGCTCTTCTAAGAAACAAAACATTTTGCTTTGTTTTAGCAAGAAGGAAGCCTGTTTCTTTTCTTGCAATGGTGCATAATGATTTAATGGCATTTAAAATCTGAAATTCAGACCATAAATTTTATGTAGTATAGGGTGAGAAGTACAGTTGTAACAGCTTGTTGCCCTTTTGGTCCAGCTGGTGATTTCTTGGAGTTATTAACTGCATCTTGTTATCAGTGTAATAACACTGAACACATATTTTGGTAAAGATCTGCCACCATTAAAATGAGCTGACATCTTGGCACAGATGTGGCATAGCCAAGTGCCCATGTATAATCTCTATTAAACGAATCTACTTTTAGCAGTGTGTGCGTGCGCATTTGTGTGTGTGTGTATGAGTGCTTGCATACAAAACCACAATATAAATATTTAGGGTAGTATTCAACTTTAGTTTTACACAAAGTAGACCCAATGAAGTAAACACACACAAGTAATTTTAATTTCATTGGGTTTACTCTGAGTAGGATTTAGTTGAATTCAACCCTTCATATTTTCTGGCAAGCACAATGAAATTAAATGTAAGCTTCTAAATCTGTAGTTGTACCATTTTATGAGGATTAATAAGTTGTGGCATTGTCTTTCACCCTCAGGGCTACAAGTAAAGCTCTCTTAAGCTTCTTTCATCAAGACTAGACGAAAACCACAGACATCTTATGCAGAATAGCCCTTTGTAAATTATACCATTGATCAGTTCCATTCTTTTAAAAATACACAGCAAACAGATGTTGTTCACATCGCCGTAACAAGTCACTTTCCTGACTATTTCCCCTCAAAAGCTCTTCCATTTGTCTAGATGTTGCTCCTTAATTTATCTATGGTTTTCTTTCATGTCTTCCTCCTCAATTCTTTTCCAGGCTCTGATCTTGCACATCAGTCAACATTGTGCATAGCCTGGATTGTGACCGGTTTCCTCATGCTCACTACAGGATAATAGTTTGTCCATGGGTTGGCAACTGGCTGGCACATTGTCCGATTCAGCACTTTTGAAGCAGAAGCAAGTTTGAAAAGGCATATAGATAGATATTTTATTTACGACCATAGGTCCACAATATAAAGCCATATACAAAACAATATACATCAACAGTAAGTGAAACAGAGTAAAATGAAACGAAACGAAGCAAAAATATGTAGATAAAATAATTCAATACATATATACAATTATAATTTATATAAATTCCTTAGCTAAAATAAATGCGACAGTACATTTAATTCAGGAGATCTCTACTATAAATCAGGTAGTAAATTAAGATGTCAATAATCATAAAGTAAACCGTTTTTCCTTTTATACGAAAGAACTGTAATCAAATATCTTGCTACGAGCAGTGTTCTGTTCGGAACATTGTCTTGTAGCAGGTGTATTAATTGAGTCTCCGGGGTCTCATCCAAAGTTTCTGATATTAAAGGGAGTAAAAATCTGGTCCGGGCATCCATGTGCAAGGGACAACAGAATAATATATGATGGAGAGATTCTATAGTTTTGTTGTCACATGCACATAGTACTGAAATTTGTCCTTTAGTAAACCTATTGCCCATGACGTTAGATGGAAAGACGTTAAATCTAGCTTTAATAAAAGCAAATCTATGGGCCGCAACTGTTAGAGATGACAGGTAAGCTGGAATCTGCGGTGTAAGCCATAACCCAGGATTCAGCGGTGAACATCTACCACTTCCCATTATGGAAGCAAGTTTGAAAAGGCATATAATGAATAGCCCTATCTGCACTAAACATTATGCCCAAAGCGTCATGGAAACTGTAGTCTAAGGTTGACAGGTAGTTTTGGTAGCCATTAGCATCTTCAGCTGGTTGGGCTTAACTGCGGCCTTCCTGCTAAAACTGGGCCTTGCCATCATGCTCTAATGACCTCAAGAATAGACTACTGCAACTCACCCTTGAAAAATTTTTTTTAAGAAATCACAATTAGTACAAAATGCTGCAGTCAAGTTGGAGGTGAGTGCCGGGTGCTCTGGTTCTTTCATGAAAATTTTGTGTGACTTGCCTTGGCTGCTGGTTGTCTTCTGCACTCAACTGAAAATTTAAGAGCTCAGGACCTGGGATAGGAGCCCACCTCTAGGGGCCAAGGAGTCATTACACCTTCATAAAAAATTCAAGGTGGGCAGCCCCGCCCAAAGTTGATGGGCATTGCCATTCAAATGGTCTACATGCACCGTGTCATGTGATCTGCCCCCCTTTTAATTAAAGTTGACACCCCTGGGACCCGGATACAGTAAGAGCTGCTTTCTTCCCAATGGGGATTTGGGATCTAACCCTCTGTCTTAATTAAATAACAGCTGTACTAATGAAGTTGTGGCTTTCAAAATGGTAGGTAGTTGATCTCTGAGAACCTTCATATAAATCTATTAGATAATAGATTTTTTGGTGGAAAGGAATTAGTGTCAGAAACTTATGGAAATATATCCATATTTAGGAGACCTGACAGTCATGCTTCCAGCCTGTTCTAAAGGTATGAAATGTCATTACTTTCAAAATAAATTGGATGCAAAAAAATAAAATAAATAAATAAATAAATTGGATGCTTAATTTTATTTAAATGAATAATTTGAAATTGTTTTTAAAATTTGGTTGATTTTTTTAATTAAAAAAGAGGGTCCCCCATTGTTTCAAACTTAATGATTTGAAAACTACCTTGAATGCCATAAGACAGCTTAGAAATTCTACAAGTCTATACATTTGGGACACCTGTCCATGTATGTGTAAGAAACATTACTTGGACCTAATTCTGAATACATTTCTGAGGAAGACTGGAACTGTTCTTTATGGCCCTTGGCTCATTTGTTGTAAAAGTGTTGAGTGCAGCTCAACACAGTGTGTGTCTTGTACTTTAAAAAATCTTACAACATCCACACTGAATGTCCTAAAGGAAGCCAAATATCCTGAATGTTAAGCCTTGCAAATCCATTCTCAACACTAGGAGCCAACTGAGGTGTTTGATGCAAAAAATTCCTTGCTTAAAAGAAAAAATTCCAACCATCTGATACAAAAACATAATAAAGTGTCTAATGTGCTCCTGAAGCCTAAATCCAAAGTGACTTATTAAATTTCAATTTAGTCATTTAAAGTGCTATATTCTGTCCGAATAAACAGGAGGGGATTAATAGCCAGAGACTGCTGCAAACCTTCAAAGCTTAGAGCAGCTAAAAATCTCAGCCCATTACGATTTCACCGTCTTTTGAACATCAGGCCTTGTGTGGTCCTCCAGATGACTTTCAATAGCTCACTGAACATTCACAAAATAAAACTCCATAATGGTTTAAAGATGTGCTCCTCTCTTTCTGCCCAACCTGCATCTATAGCTGCATGTAACTGAGAGGGGTCTTGTTTATACACAACATCCCATGATTAAATTTTGTGAGCAGCCCTAATCAGAAAAAGTAAAACACGGATTTTTCTTATCGTCAGACTTATATATGTTGTGATAGTATACATGATCACTTTTCTGCCATAGATGTCCTTCTAAAGAGAACTTTTCAAGTTTCAAGGTTTGCGCACACAATCTTTTATTTCATTCAAGTATTTATCCTTTAAAAACAGAAACCGTTAGGAAATCTACTTTTTATGTTTGAGAGCTGTTCTAATTTACAGCTTTTATTTGTCCTTTACTACATAAAATGTCTCAAAGAGACCTACAATTATAAAAGAATGCATAATACTAATAATAATAATAATAATAATAATAATAATAATAATAATAGTTACAGGTAGGTAGCCGTGTTGGTCTGCCATAGTGTGCATCAAAATAAAAAATTCCTTCCAGTAGCACCTTAGAGACCAACTAAGTTTCAGTCTTGGTATGAGGCTTTCAGGGTGTGCATGTATCTGGAAGAAGTGTGCATGCACACGAAAGCTCATACCAAGAACAAACTTAGTTGGTCTCTAAGGTGCTACTGGAAGGATTTTTAAAAAATAATGATAATAATAATGACAACGAAGGGATAAAAGAACATTATTGACAATCAGCACAATCGAAACCTGAGATGTGCTGGCGTGAGAGAGTTTGGATTTGGGATTTAGTGAATCTTGGGTTTTCCTACCCACCTAAGTCCCTCACTGGAGAGACACTGGCATAAGTCCTTCACTCCCAGGGCTCAGCTGGAGGACCTTAAACCAGTGCAAATTCAAAAAAGTGGGCCTTCCGAGGACGTGATATGGGTGGCTCAGGGCAATGAGAAACTGACATGTCTTCCAAACCCATTCAATTTGGTCATGAATGGAGTGTGGAAAAGGGACAATTTACATCAGCATAAATTACTGTGGCCTAAGTTAGTCAGCTTCCTATAAAGAGGGTGCTCTGTAAAAGTGCTCATCCTGCAATAACTTAAAAAGAACCAAGTGACAATAACTCACTCTCATTAAAAGCTAGGCCTGTCCCTCAAGACAAGAGTTCTCCCCACCTCTCCACCCACTCTGCTACTGAGCTCCAGGCATCTCCCCAGTCAGGTTGGTTTTAATTTGGGGGGAAATGAGAAACAACCAGCCCCACCCCCTGTATGTTATGAGAAAACTGAGGCACCATAGCGACTCAAAAACTCAGACACTCCTCAACATGCATTGTTAACAGCGCAGTCTGGTACGGTAATGTGAAGGACTACCCCAAACCACCCCAATTTCCCTTCTTATTCCGTGTAGAAGCAGAGCCAATGCACACCCCTGGCCTGTACAACCTGAGGCACTAAAGCTGTAAAGTCTTCAACTGGGTAAGAGTATGGCTTGAGAATCGATTCCAATCATGGATGTATATATATTTTAAGGATTCCGAGTCCAGCTCTGTAGTGCGAGCAGAATGAAATCCTCGTTGTTATGTGTGGTCAGGAATGGATAAGGAAATAGAAATGTGGGTACCAGTGCAAAACATAAAGGTTCCCGGGGCTGCAAAAGAAACTTCGCGGGCCCCTTTCAGACAGTGTTTTCGAAATGGTTGGAGGTATAGCTGTCCCACATCAGAGATGTACTGGAATGAAAAAGAACCATTTCGTTAAATGAAGCCCCTTTTCACCCCTCCTCTCAAGCAGAACGAAGTGCGAACCGCAAAAGGGGATGTTTTGGGCAGCCCGGAAGCTAATTTGCACAGCCACAGGAAAATACATAGGGAAAGCCCAATGGGGCGCTCTCCAAACTGTGGCCTGCGATCGGCTGTATATCAAGGTCAAGGCCTTTGTTATGTGCATCTGAAGTCTTTCTTCTGAAATCTGTTTCTAATAATGGGAGGGGGTATTCAGATTTAAATGCTGTCTATGATTCAAAAAAGGCGTTCTTTGCAATATTGGAATTCTCACATGAGATTTGAACAGGGTCAGAGGAACACAGGCTTCAAGCACCTCTTCACCCTTTTCTCGAGAGGCACATTTGTGGGACGCTGCACATTGTAACCCAGGTCCTGCAATAAGCAACTGCAGCTTCGGAGTCACACCACCCCATTACACATCACATGGGACCTTCCTTTGCATAAGTGGTCATGTAAATGAGCCAGCCATGCATGGGCAAATCACATGGGTCTTTCCCTTCCCAGTGAGATGATAATTCCATGGTAAGGGCCCCATGCAACTGGCTGCCACCCAGGTGGCTGGAGCACTTAAACCCCAATGCAGCAGCAGAATAGGAGATGCTCACTGAAAAGTATTATTTTAAAAGAATAACAATCTATCAAATTAATGATGAAATGGGGTAGAACAAACACACTTATGAGTGAACACATGTGAAAATGACATGAGCTGGAAATAGTCATTTGTCCTTATTTCAGGGTTTTTCCTTTGTCCCAGAATACAGTGGTACCTTGGGTTACAGACACTTCAGGTTACAGATGCTTCAGGTTACAGACTCCGCTAACCCAGAAATAGTACTTTGGGTTAAGAACTTGGCTTCAGGATGAGAACAGAAATTGTGCGGCGGCGGCAGCGGCGGCAGGCCCCATTAACTAAAGTGGTACCTCAAGTTAAGAACTGTTTCAGGTTAAGAACGGACCTCCGGAATGAATTAAGTTCTTATCCTGAAGTACCACTGTATTCAAGACTTTGAACTGGCAAGTCCTTCCTTCGAATTTCACCTTACAGTGTAATCCTAGCCATGCCTACTCAAAAGAAAGCCGCACTGAGTTCAAAGGGCTTAGCTCATGGTTAAAAAAAATGTCGGTGGGGCAAATTACCCAGAGTCCCATGCAACATGTAGTTTGGCCTTTATTGCTCTGAGCAGTTGTGTGACTAATCCATCATGAACCGAGCAATGGCAATTTAATTGTAATATTTCCAGAGGCGCACTCCAATATTTTTATGTTTATAGATGGAAAATATTTCCTGATGAGCCGGAATGTGATGATAAATTCATTCCATCAAAAAGGGGCTGTGTTTGCTGTGAAAGACTGACACAGCTACCCTCTGGAATTAATCACTCCACGGAGCTGCTCATCCTCTGCTGCCGGTTCCCTCCTTTGCTTTTGCTCTCTTCGCACTTCTTTAGGTGCCAAACTGAATAAGCAAACTTCCCGGCTGTTGCAAGAATTCTGCAGTCTGAGTTCATGAAATCTGTGCAGGAAAACAAAAACCCTTGCAAAGGAAATGAACAGAAAATGAAAGCATATGGGCGTAGCTCTGTCTTAGAGGGCTAGTATTTAGATAAAGCTATGGTTTTCCAAGTAGTAATGTATGGAAGTGAGAGCTGGACCATAAAGAAGGCTGATCACCAAAGAATTGATGCTTTTGAATTATGGTGCTGGAGGAGACTCTTGAGAGTCCCATGGACTGCAAGAAGATCAAACCTATCCATTCTGAAGGAAATCAGCCCTGAGTGCTCACTGGAAGGACAGATCCTGAAGCTGAGGCTCCAATACTTTGGCCACCTCATGAGAAGAGAAGACTCCCTGGAAAAGACCCTGATGTTGGGAAAGATGGAGGGCACAAGGAGAAGGGGACGACAGAGGACAAGATGGTTGGACAGTGTTCTCAAAGCTACCAACATGAGTCTGACCAAACTGTGGGAGGCAGTGGAAGACAGGCGTGCCTGGCGTGCTCTGGTCCATGGGATCACAAAGAGCTGGACACGACTAAATGACTAAACAACAACAACAATTTACGGAGTGGGGGGGGCAAAGATAATCACAAGGGTAGCCAATCCCTGATGGGATCTTCCATAGTCTTTAAAAGGATTATAAGCAGCCACTGGGAAGTGGGGGGCAAATTGAGTTGAGCCTGTGGTGTTGCTGAATTCAGTTTGTAAATTACCACTCCCCACCTGTAGAAAGGGAAAGAATATAGGTGACTGTGCTTGCATTGTGTTGCAGACTGGGAGAAGATGCAGATATACTGAGCTTGTGACTGGCCTGTGTGTATTCCATGATTCCGCAGTTTTACCATACAATGTAGAACATGATACTGCAGAACTTGGCATCTTGAGAACTTCATCTCTCTTCTCCTTATGATGCAAAAATAGGAAAGAAAGCAGGAGCCACTGAATTCTCAGAAGTTATAGAAGGAGTGAAGCATAATTTTCCATGGGCCGGAACATGTAGAACTGTGACTTTCTAGGATTACAAGAAGAAATTATGCTATCAGTTATTCAAATATGTCTCATTTGCATGCCTTAGAGAGGCAATGAATCCCAGTGCTTCTTGATAGAAAATTTAGATTTCCTTATTGCCAAAGTCTAGATTCCCCCCCACCCAAAAAAGCCACTTATTCCTGATAAATAATATATTCAGCTAATTGTGACTGATCTTTCTCATCCAATATGTTTTGGGATCAACTATCTTGTCTATGAAGCCCTGAGCCATAATAAGATTCCTGTTTAACCACCCTTCTTCAAATCCAGCTAATTCCCCAAGAAAAAGAAACAGCTTGTTCATATAATATTAATTGCATATAAAATGATGCAGACTTGTCTATAAAATATTGCTAAAAAACAGTACAATAACAGTTCACTTCCTGCCCAACACCCAACACTTGAATTTGGTTCTGTGCCATCTCAGATGTACGGTGGACAAAGGGAGCATTCACGGAATCTGAAATGCCTGAAGACTCAATGTCAGGCAAGTGAGTTGCTTAGGAGATCCATCAAAGGTGATTTTATGTTCCAAGTTTCTGTGCCACAGGAATAGTTCAGAGGCCAAGGCGATATATCCAGCTTATGTCACCTGACACCTGGCTCTCTGTTTGCTCAGTCTTTATGCTGGCTGTATCCATTTCCCCAGCCCATTGCGAACCAATGATTAGAGACACGCTGGAATGCTTCCCTATCAGTTGCCTTCCCAATGCGCTAGATAAAAGTGGGTTTCTCTCATGGATAGAAGTCAGTGTGCATGAATTGCAAGCAGTTCCCCACGATGACGATGCAGGTGACCTGGAACACCACGCAGGTCAGCCGACATCTGCTTGTGAAATACTCAGGCCATCTGTCCCAATGCACACATTATGCCTGGGGACAGCTGGCCGGGCTTCTGGAAAAGAAGGAAGCTTAGTAGCATTGGGGGGGACGGGGGACGTGTTAGGTAAGCAATGCACACTGGCATTTGAAAAGAAAGCTTGTGTCTGACCCCATAGGTCTACCCTGAACTTGTGGCGGGCACACTTTCACACTCAACTGGTCATTAAAGCTCTCGTCCAAGCAGAAATATGTTTCTGGGCCCTGAGTGAATAGGGAGTCATTTATCTTCTGTTCACATATGCAAGCAGTTAGCTATTGGTGGTATGTTATCAGCATGGCCAATTCTAGAAAATGTAAGAGCTTGTGCGAGGAGAAACTCTGGCTCAAACACAGAGTATTCCTAGCCCCCCATAATGTGAATAAAGACAAATTTCATTTTTAATATGTTTTTTATTGATTTAGGCATTAGCTGTCCAAGAGAAGAAATGCAAACACTTCAATAATGCAAATTTGGAGAGAGAGAAGGATTGAGATTTAAGGGTGTGCATTTGTTTTGGAACAACTGAAAAACTGAACTGCCTAGCTCCACGTGGATTTATATTTAACAAATATCACTATAAAACAATACACTAATTGTACAGCTTGTAGGTGTTATTTTGCACCAATTATTCCATATTCAGTTGGAGGACACAAGCATTTTTCTTTTTGTAATCCTCTTTATTTTATTTTCAGGCAGAGGAAGTAGGAAGTTGAAGTGGCTAATTCATTAGTTTATCTCCTTTTTGAAAGTGGAACAATGCATTTTTCAACCATATAAAGGTCAGTTAAATCTTTTTCCTGAACTTTTAATGATATACCCTTTAGATCATGAAGGGGATTGGATGGTATTATGAAGGAAAATGGATTATTTCCATGTGGCAACAGCATGTACTTTTTTCTTCTTGTTTGTCTTATTATTTCAATTGGTGTGTGAGTTTTCATTCACTCAAAAACAAATGTACATAAGGGTTCTTTTTCTGTTATTCCATTTGCATTGGTAATAGCAGCTGATTTGATTGGCCACCTTCTGCAACAGCCATTTTCTTCTCTGAATGTTGTGCCCATCTGGGGCATTGCAGCGGGAGAAAGGGAATCAGTACTGCTGCCATCACCACAGGGGTGAGGAGGAGGAGAAGAAATGAGAGAAACAGAAAATTGATGTGAGTAATGAAAACGAATGTCATTTAAACAAACCACAAACTAAACAAATGCTGTCTTAACAGAATAAATAGCAAAATCACAAAACACGCTGCAAAGAAAAGCATGAAATATCGGCTGTGCCCTTTCTACCGAATTCCAAAACGTTCTTTTTAAATAGTTCTCTCCCAAGTATCTCACTTCCCTAGCAAAAAAGCTAGCTATAAAATGGTTTACTTACAAAACTCTTCAAATTCATGTGCTTTTCCATATAGCAGTCGGAAAAAGTTGCACAGACTGTAAACTACTGCCTGGTTGCAAAATGGTTAAAGTTCCTAAACGATTGATATGCAAAAAAAAAATGCTAGTTTCAGACTCCATTCTTGTTTGAAGCAAAAGAGGCTACTTAAAGACATGTAGCTGGAAGGAGCAGCTCAGCGCTCCTCACACACCAAATTCACATGTAGACTGAGTGCAACAAAAGGCTTGGTTGACCATTTGGTGAGAGGAAGTGGCATAGGCTAAACCTGGCAGGTCAGCTTACTCTATGACATTAACCCTTTCATGCATAAATTAGACTTAAGCATGCTGGTTATATAAGGCTGATTACCCTACACCAATGATATCTGTTGTGGGACAGATGGGTGTGGTTTAAGAGAAACAGTCACACAGGCCAAATATGAGATTTGGGCCAGGCCTAATCTGACCCATGAGCCAGAGGTTCTCTACCCTGGCCTAAGGGGGAGGTAAAAAACGAAGATGAAGGGGAGCAGCAAAATAACCACAAAGGGAAAGAGAGAAAGTGAGATGCAAAGGGCTGTCAATGTGTGTGTGGTGAGGCACAATCTATGGCAGATATATAGATAGATAGATCCAAAGTATTTAGATTTAACATAGCAAAAGTTTTAGGGAAAACAGTAAGCCTTGCTGCTCCCCTTTCTGATCTGTGTCTTGAAAGCCAACCCATTCTTGGCCCCAGTAGGCAGACTGGTTTGTTTGGCAATGATAATTCATGGAAATTTCAAGGTAAAGGTAAAGGGACCCCTGACCATTAGGTCCAGTTGCAGACGACTCTGGGGTTGCGGTGCTCATCTCACTTTACTGGCCGAGGGAGCCAGTGTACAGCTTCCGGATCATGTGGCCAGCATGACTAAGCCGCTTCTGGCAAACCAGAGCAGCACACAGAAATGCTGTTTACCTTCCCCCGAGAGCAGTACCCATTTATCTACTTGCACTTTGACATGCTTTCAAACAACTGGAGCTCACCCCGTTGCGCGGATTCAAACCGCCAATCTTCTGATCGGCAAGACCTAGGCTCTGTGGTTTAACCCACAGCGCCACACGCAGCTGGTTAAACCAAACCAACTCTAACTCTATACAGTGGTACCTCTGGCTACGTACTTAATTAGTTCCAGAGGTCCGTTCTTAACCTGAAACTGTTCTTAACCTGAAGCACCACTTTAGCTAATGGGGCCTCCCACTGCCGCTGCGCCGCCAGAGCACGATTTCTGTTCTTATCCTGAAGCAAAGTTCTTAACCTGAAGCGTTATTTCTGGGTTAGCGGAGTTTGTAACCTGAAGCGTATGTAACCCGAGGTACCACTGTACTGATGAAGTTCCTTAGAATATCATATGCTTCTTTTTCCAACTGTGCATTACCCAGGCACATGGGAACATTGATGAAACACTGCAACGAAGTAAACTTGTGGCAATCAAATGCATAATTGCAGTGTTTTATTAATGAGCACATGCGCTCTTGCATGCAAACTATTGCTGAAAATAGAATCCTGATGTAACCATATAACTATATGGTTTACTTTTTCAGAGTTTTATCAATGCCCATGAGTGCACATGTGGGGCAATAAAGAACTTTTCGTTCACACCATTCCTTCTTTGCAGTGTTTTATGATTGCACACGCATACAGTGGTAATGTAGATAGGTGAAAACGAGTAGGTGCTATCCATTATAATGTTAGTGTAAAAAGTGGGAGAGTTGGCATTGTTGTGCCAGCTATTACATTTGCACAAGCAGGTAGCACCATCAGGAGTATAATAGTACAATACAGTGTATGTTATACTAATAGTCTGTTAGCACTGAGCAATACTTCCACTGGCACCCACTGGTTTTGGCTTCTGTGCTCTACTAGGGATGGGGTTTCTGCTAGCAGGAGTGCCTGTTGCATTGGTGGGCTGCCACAACTAGGTCTTGCCCAATGGAAATAACTGAACACTTTGAGAAACAAACTCTGCATAGTGCTCTGTGCAAACTTTTGGGGCGGGGCGGAATGGAGCAATGAAGAATTCTTGTTGCATTGTTTCCACTTTGGGTGGGGGGGGGGGAGATGAAATATCTCAGAACTCCAAAATCCGGGAAGAAATTCAGATGAGAAGAATTTGGCAGCATCCCTGGATGGAAATGAAAGCCAATTTGGGATCTTCCATCATATATATATATATATATATATATATATCCCAGAAGGAGGATGAAAGAATCTCTATAATTCTGCTGATCCAAGCAAACGTCCTTTCATCTGCACTTTCAGCATCTCTTTTATTAGCTCATTATCTTGATGTCCTTTCCTACTAATCTGGGGCTCGATAAAAATCAGCATTTTCTTTATCTTTCCATGTGAGATACCTCCCTCTGCACTTATCTCCCCCAAGTAGAAATGGGTTTATCCAGAGAAAGGAATAGACACCACAACAGAAAGCCAGAACACAAGAAAAGGGAGGAAAATATCAAAGTCGACATTTTAAATGCTTTTTGTGATGTTTGCACTTCCCCCTGTCTAAAGCGTCTTTCATGCGGAGCCATATGGAACCTTCTGGGGCCTTCTCTGTAAGCTACTGACTTGCACTAGAAAAATACAGCACTTGCCGCAACGTGGAGGCAATGTGGACATCACTGCGGCAGAACAATAAACCAGAATTATACTATGTCCACACTGACTGGCAGCAACTCTCTAAGGTTTCAGCCCTACCGGGAGACAATAAGAATTGAACCTGAGAACTTCTGCTTGTAAAGCAGATGCTTCACCATTGATCATTCCTTGAATTCCTCTGTGGAGTCTGTCACATGCAAACTTGAAACCTCATTATCTCAGGGAAACGTTGGAGTACTGTGTCCTGTTCTGGGCACCACAGTTCAAGAAGGATACTGACAAGCTGGAACGTGTCCAGAGGAGGGCAACCAAAATGGTCAAAGGCCTGGAAACGATGCCTTATGAGGAACGGCTTAGGGAGCTGGGTATGTTTAGCCTGGAGAAGAGAAGGTTAAGGGGTGATATGATAGCCATGTTCAAATATATAAAAGGATGTCATATAGAGGAGGGAGAAAGGTTGTTTTCTGCTGCTCCAGAGAAGCGGACACGGGGCAATGGATTCAAACTACAAGAAAGAAGATTCCACCTAAACATTAGGAAGAACTTCCTGACAGTAAGAGCTGTTCGACAGTGGAATTTGCTGCCAAGGAGTGTGGTGGAGTCTCCTTCTTTGGAGGTCTTTAAGCAGAGGCTTGACAGCCATCTGTCAGGAATGCTTTGATGGTGTTTCCTGCTTGGCAGGGGGTTGGAATGGATGGCCCTTGTGGTCTCTATTCTATGATTCCTCAGCAAGATGGTTCATCAGTTGCAATGGCAGGTGCTATAATCACTTTGTTCTTTAATTAAGTCCCCCACTCCTCCACTATAACATTCATAATAATTTTCCAACAGTTGGAGGGAATAATCTATTTTTATTTTCCCACAGTCTATTTTGGGGAGAATATAAAATGCATTATTCTCTAAAGACTGCAGGTGCTGCCCGTTCTGTAGGATGCTTGACAAAGTGAGGCTGCCGTTTGCTTCACATTCAAAACCCCACGTGGATATAACATACACACCCACCCAAAGTAGCCGTTTGTTTTATTAAAATTCTTGAAAGGGTTGCATTTGTCTGCACAGTGTTACTTTCTGATGCTTTAAAAAAAATCTTTATCATCAGCATGGAAGGAAGATGACAATCTCCCATTGCCCTGGGAAAAGCTTCAGCTGAGTGAATTATTTCATGGGATCCAAGTAATTAAAGGTATAAAGTGTTTAAACAAGCACTTAACCATTTCAGTCTCACTCCCCCTCCCCCCATTTTCTATTTAGATTGCATATACAAAAAGTTTCCAAAGCAAAATACATCCCGTTAAAAATGATACAGAAGACTAAATATGAAATAAGTAAATAAAAAATTTTGCTTCGCTCATATGAGTTCTGATAAGGGAAACACACAAAAAGACAAAAACAGGAGAAGGAACTAAAAAGAAAAAAAGAGTAATTGGGGATAGTGTCCGAGTAAAGTTTCCCTGTGCCTGTTGTGTGTTTATTAGACAGTTTAATAAATAGAAATTGTGGAGCCACAGCTTTCTCAGCTGGCATATAAAGTGATGGGGAAAGCATTCCTGGATTTATTTCTGCTGGTCATGCTGTTGTGAAAGGAAAGCAGTGCAGTACAGGCAGCACAGCGTGGGACACCCCATGTGAAAACATTGATGCCAAACATTGTGATGACATGCCATAAACAGTGATGTCTAACATTGAGAGACATCACATAGCAGTGGAATTGGGAAGCTCAGGCCCAGAGAAAACATGTGACCCTGCACTGGAATAGCTCAGTTGGTAGAGCATGAGTCTCTTAATCGAAAGGCTGTGAGTGTGAGCTCCGTATTGGGCAAAAGAATATATTCTATTCTAGGGATTCTATGCCTCTCTGTCTGGCCCCTGAGACTCTCCCCAGCCACACCCCTCCTTGGTCCTCCTGCTTCGCACCCTCCTTGCTTGGCTAGGATGTTTCTTTGAACCCCAATAATGGTCCTTGCCTGCCTCGATGGAGGCTAGGGAAGAATATGCAAGTGATTTATCACTTGCTGCCCTGCCTGCTTTTGCTGCTGCCCACTGCCACTGCCATATGGCCTTTGGAAGATTACATAGAAGGGAATGTGGTCCTCAGGCTGATCAAGGTTCCCTACCCATGAGACACTGGGTGAATCCAATGATATGCTTGTCTGGGAATCAATTTATAATGAATTGAAGAAGATGTTTAAGTATACCTTCCCCAAAAAGCCTGAGGCTTTTTTGCTGGGCTTGATGGGTGAAGAAATTGCTAAAAGAGACCAAAGATTGTTCATGTATGCAACAACTGCAGCGAGGATACTTCTCGCCCAAAAGTGGAAATTGCAGGAGTTACCAACGATTGAAGAGTGGCAGACGAAGATGGTGGAATATGCGGAACTCGCAAAACTGACCGGCAGGGTCAGAAACCAGGAAGACTCAAGGTTCCAAAGAGATTGGAGTAAATTTGTGGAGTACTTAAGATTGAACCGAGGAAGTTTGAAAACACTAGTAGGGTTGGAATAAACCTTGGACATAGTTCTATAGATTGACATAATGAACTGTGCGATAGGAATGGACTAGAAAACCTGCTGACGAGAGGGAGGGGAGTCGGGGCTTGGCAGAGCAAAGATTTAGAAGTAAATGTTTGTAGAAGTTTTATTGGATGTAATTTGAATTAATTGGAAAATAAAAATTGTTTATAAAAAAAAAGATATGCTTGTCTGGACAAGTGGTGGAGCATGGTAGAGTTTGGGTGGGTCATGGAGCCTGGTTGGCTTTGACATGGCATTGGCATTGGCAAAGCACAATGGGATGTAGGCACAGCATCCTTTTCTTTGTGCATATCTCAGGCGAAGAGAACCATTCTGTGTTTCTGCTTGTGAATGGGATCTTCTGTTAATTTCAGGGTGAAAATGGGCAAATGTAGCTACATCCAGCCCAAGAAGCATTTTGCAATGAGCTAGGATAAAATTTGTAATGTTTGCTATCAGCTCTTAAATGGAGTGGGGTTTAATGTGTAGGAAGGTTATTTGCCTCCTTAACCAGTTCCTCCATAACATCACCCAAAAATCCAGATGTGGAAGAAGCTCCATACACAGCAGCTTTGGCTCTATAGAAATCATATTAAATCCTCCAGTTGACACTATAAGGTACCAGCTGTCTCTCAGCTCCAACAGGGATGAGGAAGATTAAGGACATTAAAGAAGATCTGGTTCTGGTTTCCTCACAAATAAATTAATCCCTTGTCAAAAAATGTCCCAGTGAGAGAAGAATACGGCATAACTCAAGGCACTGAAAGTTTCCTCAGGAAAGAAGGTAATATTTATTCCGGAGCCTGTGGTTTTATTCTCTTGCACATTCCTTGTGCCCATTTTAAACAATGTTAAGTAGCATTATCGAGATATGCAGCATTTCTCCAAGGCACCATCAAACAGGTGTTAGTTAAAAGCAGATGGTGTTATGCTCAGGTAATGTTTAGCAATTTGCCTTCACCTGCATATGTGGCATTTTTCAGTGCAAAAGCCTGCAATGTAATGGGCGGTAGGAAGTAACTGGCAGAGAATACTTACCAGTTTAGGACATGAAGGAGCCCTCCCTCTTTGCATGCATGGAGGGCAAGCACAGAAGCTTTGCATGCACTACCCTGATGGATGGAAGAGTGTGACCACCTAAAACCAGGCATGCAAAGGAACTTCACCCACACGCAGCCCTAGGGCTTGCAATGCATGTATGCCATGCTTTGAGGTGGGAATGGTGGATTCTCCAAACTTTTGGAAGGGCAACTAGTTTGGGGCATCCCAGTTAGCTCAGCTCAAGCTCATTGTGGCAATGCAGTTTTCATAGAATCATAGAGTTGGAAGAGACCACAAGGGCCATCCAGTCCAACCCCCTGCCAAGCAGGAAACACCATCAAAGCATTCCTGACAGATGGCTGTCAAGCCTCTGCTTAAAGACCTCCAAAGAAGGAGACTCCACCACACTCCTTGGCAGCAAATTCCACTGCTCTTACTGTCAGGAAGTTCTTCCTAATGTTTAGGTGGAATCTTCTTTCTTGTAGTTTGAATCCATTGCTCCGTGTCCGCTTCTCTGGAGCAGCAGAAAACAACCTTTCTCCCTCCTCTATATGACATCCTTTTATATATTTGAACATGGCTATCATATCACCCCTTAACCTTCTCTTCTCCAGGCTAAACATACCCAGCTCCCTAAGCCGTTCCCCATAAGACATCGTTTCCAGGCCTTTGACCATTTTGTCGCTGGAATGGTGAGAAAGATCTGGAAAGGCATCACTAAGACTCCTGCATTCCCCAAACTGGACAAGAAGGCCAGACAGAACAGAACACTGAGGACCAAGGCCATGCTGTCTATTCTCTTCCTCACACCTCAACCTCAGCTTGGTAGGTACAACAGAAAAGTATCCCGCAGGGACTTTGTTCTCCTTTCTGGGATGCTCACAGCAGCCAGCCATGGACTCTTTCAGGTAGCGCCATGCTATTCTATTTCTATTCTGTTTTCATTTTGTTCCCCCAACAGCCAACCAGCCTTCTTCCATGGTTACTGAGTATGTCTGGTTCCCATCCAGCTGTTTCCTCCCCAAACTCTCATGGTAATTTTTTTCCCCTTTTAAAAAATTGTCCTTCTACAAACCTTGCTGTTCTCTCAAGCCTGCTGAGAGATGGATGTTGCTGCTTTGGCTATGTAAGGCTTGGGAATTTTGATTTTTTTTCTCTATAGTTATATAGTGGGAAGGGGCTGGAGGGCCACATTCCCTCTTAGTCAACCATGCAAGAGCCACGTGTAGTGGTGGGCAATGCATCATTTCAGATTCTCGGTTGCTCATCTTTCTAGTCTTAGGTTTGGTTGTCTACATTTCCACATCTGTCTACATTTCACCTCATGAAAAGTCCTCAGAACTTGAGTTTAATTTTCCCCTAATATACACATTCTTGCAAAGCAGCTTCCCCTAATAAAATGTGGTTTTGTATATTAATTTTTACTAACACATGCATTTTACCATAGTATATGCATCCTTTGTACACAATACTTAGCTGGAAAACTGCATTGCAAAATTTGGAAATGTGTGAATTCAAAGGACAGCTGTGTTTCAGTTCAGTTTGTTTCAAGAGAGTATAAATTAGGTGGGATTGCCTTCAACTAAGAACTGATTCCAATTCCAATCTCTGGTCAGGTCACATGCAAATTTTACCTTTCTGCAGTAAGCTAGTTTCTACATTGACTCCTACACTCCTAGAATCCTAGAATCATAGAGTTGGAAGAGACCACAAGGGCCATCCAGTCCAACCCCCTGCCAAGCAGGAAACACCATCAAAGCATTCCTGACAGATGGCTGTCAAGCCTCCGCTTAAAGACCTCCAAAGAAGGAGACTCCACCACACTCCTTGGCAGCAAATTCCACTGTCGAACAGCTCTTACTGTCAGGAAGTTCTTCCTAATGTTTAGGTGGAATCTTCTTTCTTGTAGTTTGAATCCATTGCCCCGTGTCCGCTTCTCTGGAGCAGCAGAAAACAACCTTTCTCCCTCCTCTATATGACATCCTTTGATATATTTGAACATGGCTATCATATCACCCCTTAACCTTCTCTTCTCCAGGCTAAACATACCCAGCTCCCTAAGCCGTTCCTCATAAGGCATCGTTTCCAGGCCTTTGACCATTTTGGTTGCCCTCCTCTCTTTCCTCCATTTGAAGAAAAGAAGAAGAAGAAGAAGAAGAAGAAGAAGAAGAGAAAGAAGAAGAAGAGAAGAAGAGTTTGGATTTGATATCCCGCTTTATCACTACCCGAAGGAGTCTCAAAGCGGCTAACATTCTCCTTTCCCTTCCTCCCCCACAACAAACACTCTGTGAGGTGAGTGGGGCTGAGAGACTTCAGAGAAGTGTGACTAGCCCAAGGTCACCCAGCAGCTGCATGTGGAGGAGCGGGGAAGCGAACCCGGTTCACCAGATTACGAGTCTACCGCTCTTAACCACTACACCACGCTGAACAAGCAAGTGGGTTTTCAGAGTTCAGGAACATATCTTAGCCATGCAAAAACACTGAACCAGTGTGCCAAGGAGGGCCAGTGAGGGCTGTGGGGTGTGTGGCTAGGGAGAATTCCAAGGCCTAGAGACAAAAGCTAAGAGCGCTGCATTCAACACTCAGATCTGAAATTCCCCACCCCTGGTATATAGCATTATTCTCAACCCGCCTCTCCCCTTTATGAATTTGCTGCCTCAATATCACACATGCACACTGAAAGTGTCTTAATGCACATAATATTCTGTTTTTAAAGTAATTGAATGTATCTAATTCAATTCCTTCCATTTTGCAGTCCAGTCTTCATGGAAGTCAGGTTATAGGCACCATCCATAGCAATTTAACAACTTCATTTGGCGAGGGGTATTTGTGAGGATAGTTAACAAGCCACAAGGGATTTGGTGCATGAGCTAAAGCATGCCCTCTCGCATCAAGCCCGTGTTTTCCTACAGCCGGCTTGCTGTCGTAAGGTCAGAGGCTGTGAAGCTGCGGTTAGTGAAAGAAATTAGTCATGAAAACAGCCAAACCCAGTGGGGATTTATAAAGACATGAATCAACTCCATTTTTTTCTTAAAAGAAGTTGGTCTTCAAAAGTCTCTCCTCCTCCTCCCCCCCCAATCAACCACCACTCCTTCTTTCCCTCTCACTGTCACCATCCCTTTTTTGGGACGGTTCCTGTAAGATGTATCATATTGACTCATTTCATTTGTTGCATATGATAGTCATAAAAATACCAGGCATAAATACCAAAGTTTTGGATGTTCCAGCTAGAGAAATGGAAAACAGCCACACCTAATATTGGAATTACCATTGATTTGCTGGAAAAAGCAAGAAATATTTTGCAACGAGAAGTTTATTGCGAGGGAGATCACTGCCAGAGAAAAACTGAAACTCAATTAGCACCATTTTTGTTGGCTTAGCAAAACATCAGGCAAACATTAGGTGGTTGCTCTGCTTACACAAGTGTTTGTTTTGCTGCACATACTTCCAGTGTGCACATGTTATGAGGTCACAGTTCAGTGCATAGGTGCTCATCACACATTGCAACATGCTCAGGGTTTGCCTACTGTTTTCTACATAAAAGTATAGTCTATATAAGACCTTTGAAGCTGTCTCATTTCTGAAACGAATTGTTTAAGCAATCACCACTCCCTTTATTCCACATTCTTTTCAGCCCATGTGGCACATCATTGTCTCTTGCTCAGGGCTGGCCCAGGACGTTCTGGCACCCGAGGCAAACCACAAAATGACACTCCCTTCCTTGCCAGCGAAGAAGGGGTGAGCGAAGATCTACATCAGGAACAAAGGGGGAATATATATCTACATTGGGATCTGCTGCCCCTCTGGATCTTGCTGTCTGAAGTAGTTGCCTCACTTTGCCTAATGGGTGGGCTGGCCCTGCTCTTGCTTGTGGGTTTCTCATGATTTTTTTGGTGGACACTTTGGAAATGAGATGTTGGATGGGATGAAACTATGGTCCAACTCATTAGATCTAAGCTCACTTGTTTTTCTGACTCACCGTTCCATAAAGTTTCTTTTCTTTTCTCTCTCTTTCTTTCTCTCTTTCTTTCTTTCTTTTCTTTCTTTCTTTTAAAAATGCTCAAAAATAAATGATTTTGTGCCGGGAAATATCCAAGCTCTTTGCTCAGATCTTAAAAAATTGGGGGAAACAGGTTATCATCTGACTTTTTAAAAAAATTATCTTTGAAAAATGCCTCCTGTAGTGAATCTGTAGAAAGCAAGGCATTCTCTCCTCCCCCTGCGACTGACTAAGAGAGAGAGAGAATTTTACAGCAAGTATTTTACAAAGTTAATTCTAAAAAGAAAGGAAAAGCCTTTCATCTGTCACTATGGTTCACCCCCCCCTTTTGCCTCCTTAAGGAGGTGACCACCTTAGAGAAAGGCACTGTGGGAGAAAGGCAGGATATAAATAAAAATAATAAAAATGAATAAATAACTTGCCCTGCCCCCACCAAAACTGCATGCACATTTCTGGAGGAAACCCTCAAGCAATCAATGACTCGCTTAATATCCTTCCCAGCCCTTGTTTGGGCATGCATTTTTGTAACAGTAGCCCTCTGTACCTCTTCTGAAGCTCAGTTTCATATCAGGTTGTGACAGGGTATGGTGGGAAGGATGTCTGCAATTCAAAGGAAAAAAGCTCAAATGCCACACTTTTGGGGTGTTAGGTCCTAGTTGCAGAGTGAATTCAATGGAACAAATCCATACAGGCCCAGGCTCAGCAGACAGCACCTTTGGAAATCTGCTTTCATTAGTTTACAGACAGCCATTTCAAATTTTCCCATATTCCCCCATTGCAGTTCCACCCCAGTGCATTGTAGGAAAGAAAAAATGGCTGCTCCATGCTACCAGCCACGGATGCAAGCTATTCCCATGACTGAGGTTTAATTGTGTAGGTGGACTGTGGTTGCTTTGCTGCACACCCCATCAAACCTGGAGCTGGCCTCAACTCCAGTGCAAAGCAATATCACAAAAGAGGTGAAGAATGCTATGAATGCTTTGAAGGTGACCCGGAAACTGCAATTAATCCAGAATGCGGCAGCTAGACTGGTGACTGGGAGTGGCCGCCGGGACCACATAACACCGGTCCTGAGAGATCTACATTGGCTCCCAGTACGTTTCCGAGCACAATTCAAAGTGTTGGTGCTGACCTTTAAAGCCCTAAACGGCCTCGGTCCTGTATACCTGAAGGAGCGTCTCCACCCCCATCGTTCAGCCCGGACACTGAGATCCAGCGAGGGCCTTCTGGCGGTTCCCTCACTGCGAGAAGCAAAGCTACAGGGAACCAGGCAGAGGGCCTTCTCGGTAGTGGCGCCCGCCCTGTGGAACGCCCTCCCATCAGAGGTCAAGGAGATAAACAACTACCTGACATTCAGAAAATACCTGAAGGCAGCCCTGTTTAGGGAAGTTTTTAATCTGTGATATTTTAATGTATTTAAATTGATGCTTTTGAATTATGGTGCTGGAGGAGACTCTTGAGAGTCCCATGGAGTCCCATGTTGGGAAAGATGGAGGGCGCAAGGAGAAGGGAGCGACAGAGGATGAGATGGTTGGACAGTGTTCTCGAAGTGAGTAGCATAAGTTTGGCCAAACTGCAGGAGGCAGCGGAAGACAGGAGTGCCTGGAGTGCGCTGGTCCATGGGGTCACAAAGAGTCGGACGCGACTGAACAACAACAACAACAACAATGTATTTTAATATTTGTTGGAAGCCGCCCAGGGTGGCTGGGGTGGCCCAGCCAGATGGGTAGGGTACAAATAAATTATTATTATTATTATTATTATTATTATTATTATTATTATTATTATCTTGATAGAAGATTAGACAAAGTTAGTCAGCCTCAGCTTGAAGTAGTAAGAGGAGATTTCAACCAAAGAAGGATCCCTCTGCATGGCAACAGTGATAACACATGTTGAATGGCACAACTCCTTTGCTACCAGAAACAATTTGCAAATTGAAACGAAGCATGCCCCAGAGAGCAGAGCAAACTTCTCAGAGTTGACAGCCTGGTTGATTTACAGGGAGAGAGCCAAGGTAGCAAATGTGTGAAGCGTTACCATATGATCACAAAAAGGAAATAAAAATAATAGTATTTTAAAACGTGCTTAAGATATGGAGTGGTATGGCTGCTTTATGTTTGCACCTTGATGATACTGCATGGGGGTTTCACCAAAACATATATTATTCTTACATACGGTCTTGCAGTCCTTCTGTGGATGTTTATCTTGGCTTATGATAGGGATGTAACTTCAAATCATGTACCCAAATTGTTCTTCTCCATCATAGATTGATCTGTTTTTCCCATTGTCTTTATGAGGACAATAAATCATGGTTAAAATACATATTTTTTGAATGATAAATTTGCTAGTTCAAGCAGATGCTAGAGGAAAGAAGTAATCATTAACCTGAAATTGGAATACCGAAAACAGTGAATTGAGTACTAAAACAATGAAGGCATATGGCAAGTTTCTTTTTTGATTGCTTTCCCAACTGATGCAGGAATTTCCTTTTTAAGAGTTTAGTAAAAAATAAAAATAAAAAAATCAATATATTCTACAAAGATCCCTTTCAAAGTGCTCTTCTGTAGTTCAATTTATGGGGTACCTGTGTTTATTAGTCTTCAGGTTCGTGCAAATGCCCATCCGATTTAGTAAAGCAACTCCGTTTGCTTGTTAAAGTATGTAACATTTATCTCCCTTCCGTCATCATGCAGGCCCCAATCTGAAGTATTTATAGAGATGAAAAGAAATAGATGCTGAAGGTAAAACAATATTTGCAGATTTCCCCTTCCCCTGTAAAAGGGAATGGTTTTACATTCATTTATTTATAAAACTACCTTTAAACCACAGTTTCATTTTTTTTAAATCATCAAAGCATAGTACCACAACAAATCTATCTGTCTCCCTGTCTGTCTGTATGTCTATCACACACACACACACAACCAGAATCACACATCACTGGTGAACTGTTTCTGTCTCTCTGGGTAAGCATAACATAGAAAAATGTTCAGCAAACTTTCTGGGGTGGCAGCAGAGTGGCAATGGCTTCAGCTCAGGGGTGGCTTTGGTGAGTGGTGGGAGGAGATGGCTTTGTTTTTTGTTTAAAAAAAGGTAATTTTTATTAAATACTTTCTTGGTTTACAAAAGTACGTGCATTGTCTATTTTTTTCCAGGTTGCAGTCTTTTTTTACATTTGAAATGAAACAATAGTGCTGAATACAGAATAAGCTTTGGTCGATGGCGGCAATCATTGCAATCAAAATGCTTGAGTGTTGACAGTATTGTTGCAACTAGGCACCATTGCCAATAGTAGTTATTGCCTTTAGTGGTCCGTCTTCACAAGGAAAAGAAGCACATGAGGCCCATTTTTTGATGATGGATGAGAAATGCAGGAGACACCTTCATACGGATTGCAGCTTAAAATCACACACACACTGTGATCCTGATCCGTTAGGCACATCTAAATACCACTGAGTAAGTATGCTCATTTTGGGACGTGGGGGCGCTGTGGGTTAAACCACAGAGCCTAGGGATTGCTGATCAGAAGGTCGGCGGCAGGGGCGGAAGAAGCTGCTTCACTACCCGGGGCGGCGTCACTCCATTGCGCGCATGCGCAACTTCGCTACCTTCGAAACAAGCGTAGAGATGTTGCGCATACGCTCTACTGAGTGGAGGTGAGCCAGGGAGGGGCATCAGCGGCCCAAGAGAAGCCCGCCCCTCCCCTCTGCCCGCAGCCACGGGAAGGAACGAAGCAAAGCGCCGAGTGGCGTCCTGCTTCCGTTCCTTCCTGCTCAGGCTGCGGGCGGGAGGGGGGGAGGCTTGGCCCGCAGCTCGCCTCCGCCCGCAGCCCAAACAGCAAAGCGTGTGCCAATGGCTAACCTGCTCGGCGCACACTTTGCTATTTCCGGCTCGGGTGGAGGCAAGGGGCAGACCTGCCCCTCGCCTGAGCTGGAAATAGCAAAGCGCGCGCCGAGCAGGTTTGTGAGCCCTGCGGCAGCGCCAAGCATGCCTTTTTCCCAGTGTCTGTGGGGCTTGGCTTGGGTGTCAGCCGGCCAGAGTGTCACCCTTCCAGCCTGGAACGCGGGGCACCCCGCCCCCTTCCTACGCCACTGGTCGGAGGTTCGAATCCCCGCAACGGGGTGAGCTCCCGTTGCTTGGTCCCAGCTCCTGCCCACCTAGCAGTTCGAAAGCACGTCAAAAGTGCAAGTAGATAAATAGGTACCGCTCCGGCGGGAAGGTAAACGGCGTTTCCGTGCGCTGCTCTGGTTCGCCAGAAGCGGCTTAGTCATGCTGGCCACATGACCCGGAAGCTGTACACCTGGCTCCCTCGGCCAGTAACGCAAGATGAGCGTCGCAACCCCAGAGTCGGACACGACTTGACCTAATGGTCAGGGGTCCCTTTACCTTTACTATGCTCATTTTAAAATGTTATGAAGGGCTTGCGAGAAGATGAGATCTGGCATATTGTTTTGGCTGGTACAAAACCTCCAGTAGCTCCACCCTGGTTCCTTGCATTAGCTGCTTGACCTGACTGCATGTGAGGGAGAGGTAAGACAGCAAAACCTTGTCTGGACCAAATGCAGCTTAGTTCCTCCCATCCCAGAGCAGCCGGGTATAATTCCACTATATAACTTCATGATGCAATCATACGAAAGAGTTGGTACCCGAATTTACTTATTTTCCTTTTGTGCCATGCCTCTTAGAATGCAAGCCACAGGTCTCAAGCGTCCTTAACAGGCAATCAAATCCTGGCATACACTTGAGGCTGTAATAATAGTTTGCAAAATAAATCCATACAGCGTGAGCAGCACACACCCCCTCCCAAATCTTAGGAGTGGACATCAAAGGGAAGCCTGAGGTCTCACTGCAACAGGGTAGTAGTTACTTGACTTTGTCACGTAGCTGAAGTTAGCACACTTGGTCCACATGTTTCATTTCTGTGATACTTTGGCTGCGCTTCTGTTAGCAAAATTCCTTCCAGATGCAGTCATAGATATTGCCAACCTAATCAGAGTTCAGACTACCTTAAATTGGGGGGAGGGGGAATCATTGTTTAAGGCCTGACTAATCATTTGGGATCAAATTTTAAGGCCATGTGTTATAGATAAGCTCAGTTTTTGTACTGAAATATAAAATACAAAAAGCCAAAGGCAGCCTTTATTGCATTTTTATGATGCCTGGATACGTGTTTGCACTCTTTTATAACTTTAAAGGCCTTTACGCAGAAACCTCATAGTCTATAATTTGGGTTTTCTTTTTTCATAAAAATGCAGGCAGGCAGGCATTATGTTTATGCGTGAGTGTGTCTCATGTGTCTCATACATCATATATACATATATATGTATGTATATGATATATGATAGTGTAGATACTAAACATGGCTATGTTATGCTTCAGGTGCTATTTTAAGTTACAGAACTGATTTTTCAAGTGGAAGAATCCCAGTTCACAAGACCTATGTGATTTGTCATAGCAAAATAAAGCTAGTGGTACCTCATGTTACACGACACTTCAGGTTACAGACGCTTCAGGTTACAAACTCCGCTAACCCAGAAATAACGCTTCGGGTTAAGAACTTTGCTTCAGGATAAGAACAGAAATCGTGCTCTGGCGGCACAGTGGCAGTGGGAGGTCCCATTAGCTAAAGTGGTGCTTCAGGTTAAGAACAGTTTCAGGTTAAGAACGAACCTCCGGAACGAATTAAGTTCTTAACCCGAGGTACCACTGTACAGATAATATTTAAACACAAGATAAAATTGTGCACCCATCGCACCGTAGGGCATGGCATGTGGGAGTAAATAATGACACATAGGCCTCAGATACGTTCAAAATGGCCACAACTTTATAGGTTACGGCTCATATAGTTTGACATGGTCTAGGACAGGGATCTTCTCACTCCGTAGTCAAATGCTGGGTGATGTCACCTTTCCATCCTGCCCGCTGGGATAACTTTGGAGGTGTTGTTTGTGTTCCACCCTGCCAAACACACAAACCCCTCCTGGGGAGGCTCATGCAACCTGGAGGAGTAGCAGCTGCACCACCCATGATCTGGGGCTGAGGGGTTGGGTGACTCCCCTGAGGCTCCTCAACGAGATCCCTTCAGTAGGGAAGCAGGCACCACCACCCCTGTTTACCCCAGCTAAGTACCCTTCCTGGTGCCTCCAACACCCAAAACAAAAAGCTGAGACAAAACTTGTTCGTGTTTTTCACTGTTCACAGCAAGTGCACGGAGAAGGCGGGAAACCTCCGATCACCAGATCCAGTCACAACTGTGGGTAAAATTCCTTCCCAGCCTTGTCAATCTGGTGGCTAACCTCGGTCCTTCACAAAGTAACAGTAATCAATGAAATGCCCGTTAGAGAGCGGGTCGGCAGGGAAGCCAACGCTGGAATGCCCTAACTGCAGGCAGACCCAGAGGAATCCACTGGAAGTGGGCTCTCCATTAGATTTCCTTCTGTCTGCTCATTGGAATCCCAGCACAGCATGAACTCAAGCTATGAATGTCTTTCATCTCAGTTCTCTACACACAACAAAAGTCATTTTTTTAAAAAAAAACATGAGCATATTATATGGAAATAGACACATAAATTGCTTCCTTCTTCCATACACTTGCATGCAGTGGTACAAATACTGTGTATAAAACTGAGGACATTACCAGAGGCAGATGAGGGTTGAAGCTAGCTTGTGAGGAACATGTGCTGGGGGGGGGGGGAAATCACATGGGCTACAGTCTTTTATTGAATACAGAGGACTGTAAGGACCATATTTTTAAAAATGGAAAAAATTAAAGCTCTTTACATAGAACACAGAAAAAATATAAGGGTCACTTAACATAGGTTAATTATCCAGGAAAACATAGATTTCTCCTCTAATTCAAGACAGTCTTGTGGAGAGTATTGTGACACTAAAGATAATAATGTGATGAAGGAAAGTTCTAGCATTTTAAATTTTGTTTTCTGTTATTAACAGGGATCACTGTGGTTGCAATCCTAGAAACCGGCTTACTTCTGAAGAGACATTCACAGAATTTTTCATTGTAAATCCCTCCATTTCAATGCCATGTTGGGGAAAAAGCACATAGCACTGCTAACAAAAAAAAATAGCAAAGTACTAAGCTCATCTGTCAACTGGATATGTTTGGGATTTGGCTGGCCGCTCTGCATCTTAAGACTAAATGACTGTAGACCACACAGACACAACTCCCATGTGCTAAAAGCCAGTGTCACTAAAATATCAATAAACAATGGCTGTGCCGACAATCCTAATATCCTCATTATTGTAAATAAAACAACAGAGTAAAGTGCAGTGCAGCAGTCCATTTAGTATTGTCCGGAGTAGGTAGTTCGGAACCTCTTTGTGGCAGGGAGGATTGTGGCATCTCATTAGTCACATTTGTGTACACAAGAAGGCTTTCTTCTGCTACTCTTAGTCAAATAGATTAATCTTGTAATCATCTGCATATTTTGCGAATTCCAACAGCTTTCTCCTTTTGCTTATAACTTGGCTGAGTTAAACAAGAGCACCGGGAAATTCACTGACACATCAAACTAAAAGTCCACATAGCCCAGTATTTTTTTTTCCAGCGGCAGATGGTAACTAACTCCCAACAGTATGAGACTAACGCCCCATCCCGCTTTCTGTTCCCAAACCTTCATCCAGAGATTTCTTCCAGCTATTATTACTAACAGACATCACACAGCTTATTCTGTATGGGTTGTATAATCATTTTTAAAGTCATCTCTTCTTCCAGTCATCATCACATTGCAGATTCAGAGTTTTCTGGCCGACCATTGTGACCTCTTAGACTGGTGGGTAGCAGAGGCAGGGCCTTTTTTAGTGGCACCTCCACACCCACCTTTGAAATTCCCCTTACAAGAAGATAAGTTTGGCTGACTTGGTATTGGCTGTTAATAACACCTTGAAGGCCATGTTCATTTGGTGTATTGGTTTTGGAGTTACATTTGCTGCTCAACTACTTTGTGAATTGTTTGTGTGATTTGTATGCAATTTTGCGAAGGCTTTTTTGTGAACTGCCTTGGGAGAGCTATACTCTCAAAGGTGGGGTAGAGATCTTTTAAATAAACAAAAAGTTGATTCCATACATTTATTGTGCATTATATGAAGCAATACTTCCTCTTCCTGCAGCCTTCGCCCTGCTGCCAATAAATTTCATGAGGTAAACCAGAGTTCTAGGATTTTGACTGAAGGAAGCTATAAAACGATGGATTATGTGACTGTCCAAAACTCCATAAAGTCTCACTTTCTCTCCTAGTGTTAATGATTCATACTCATCTGACCTTAGTCCCGATTAACACTTGAGAATTGCTATGTGAATGATATTTTACCATGCTATTTCCTCCCACTGCACGGCTGGGTTTTCCTGTTAATTCAGTGCTGGAATGCAATCAGCTGCCTCGATTGTTCCCCAAAATCCTAATTAGTCCTAATGCATGTGGGGAACAGCTTGGGGTAAGTGGAAGCTGAGTTTGGCTGTTGTATTATTATCAGTGCTATTTTTCTAGAAAAAGAGGTACCAGAACTCACCATGAACGCCTCCCTTGTTCTCTTATACAGTCATACCTCATGTTGCGTCCGCTTCAAGTTGCGTCTTTTTGCGTCACGTCCTGCGGCAACCCAGAAGTACCAGAACGGGTTACTTCCAGGTTTTGCCACTCACGCATGTGCAGAAGTGCCAAATCGTGCCGCACGCCTGCACAGACGCATCGCTTCAAGTTGTGGGCATTTCACGTTACAGATGGGCCTCTGGAACAGATCCCGTCCATAACATGAGGTACCACTGTAATGGCAATGGCACCCACCTGAGAGGTGCCAGAACTGAGTTCCTATGAGTTCTGGCTCAAAAAAAAACCCTGATGATGATAATGATGATGATTATCTAAGTTGTGCATCCCTTCTGTGATTTGAACATGCCGAAACATGTATGGCTGCCTACAGCACATCTCATGAAAACCCAGTACAACTTATTTTTCAGATATTTGCTTCAGGATTAATATAACTACTTACTCCCCCGCCCCTTTCTGAATCTGTTCCTGCACCTTCAGATTGAAATAAATGATAGGGAAAGAAAAGCATACATTTTGGGGTGGGGTGGGGTGGCAAGCCTGTTCTATCTGGGCACATCACATGCTTGTGAGGTAGGTAGTTTTTTTAAAAAAGAAACTAGCAACATGACTTCCCTTCCCACCTGGCCACACACAAACATGCTCTAAAAGCAGCTGTTTCCCATTTCTGGGTTTCTGTCATACTCCACCTAGACTCTTAGAGGCAAGCAATTCCAGTTTGTTTACTGCAGAAATGGAGCAGTACATATTTAATACTAAATGCACATACATATTTCTCATTAATTTACATTAGCCTTATACACTCAACCTATTTATAACTTTAGGGGGGAAATCCCTGCTATCTGCTGTCAAATCTATGGCCACTTAGGAAAGCAAAGGGGGTCTTGGAAATTATTTCAGATCACACATTATTCCTCAGGTGTACACGTATCAGTGGTTATTACGGCAGTTAACCATTTTTAAGTCCTAGGCCTGTATTTCCTTCTGGGCAACTTTTGGGAGCCCACATGCCAATGGTGGGTGGGGCCAGAGCAGAGGCGTAGCAAGCCCAAGCGGTACCCGGTGCGGATTTTTTTGTCAACCCCCCCCCACATCCGCCCACACCCCTTCAAGTCACAGTGAGCGTTTTGCGTTCCCCCACAATGCTTTGCGGCACCTCTTTTGCATACATGCAAAGGCATACGCCTCCCCCACCCCCTAGCAATGCCCCTGGGCCAGAGGCAAAAGTGGGCAGAGCAATGGACATGAATGTTAAAGGCATAGGCAGGGGCCAAAGGTAGCCTGTAAGATACACCTGAGTCTAAGACACATGTTCTTTGGGCTGCTATGGCAAGTCATTTTACCAGAGTGATATATAGTTTTATGTCTGGCTATCTGCACATGGTAATGAAGTGTTTCATAACAGCCGTGTCCCAGATGTTTCATGTGTGCATTATAGATAAGTACTTACAGGATGAGTCTTCCAACAGTGCAATCTGTGACAAAATATTGCAGAAGAAAAACCCTGATCATTTACCAGTTTGGCATAAATAGTTCCTTGCTGTCATGGCCCTCCCCAAAGACTCCTATCAGAAAGACAAAGTCGAGGAAGGGGCCTTCCTTGACAAATCTTTGCCTTGGAGCTGAGCCCCTTTGTTGAGACTCTCCCTCTTGAATCTAACAGGCCTGCTCTTCCTTGGCTCGGGGTGAAGAGGCAAAGCCCACCTTCTCCACCAGACGAGGGCTGAGGAAGCTCCACGCAGCAGATGGAGCTATCTGGACATGCTGGGATTAGCTTCTGGCTGCATGATATGTGGCTGGCCAAGCTGAACGCAACCCACCAGCATGTATAGCTTTCATAGTCCCAGATAGATAGGCAGAAAAAAAGGAGAGGGAGGCAGAGTGAGAGCCCTTGATGGGCCACCATACCTGGCTGGTGGTCTGTTTGTTGGACCACAGGCTGTGCAGGCCTATTTTAGAACCAAAAGCAAAGCAGTGGATGAGAAGGCCCTAATTCTATGAAGTATCCTGCCCTGTTCAAGTCATGGAAACATTTACCCATGCATGAGTGGCTGCTGTTGTCAATGGGGATTATGCCCACTGATTTAAGAGGAAAGGGGAGGATATCCATGGGATTCTTCAGACCTGATTTTCAGTCCTGACTAAAATTGTTGTTCTAATTGGTTTCTGTTGAAATCATGTCAATGATGCTTAGATAAAGATTTAAGATCCACTGGAAGTCACATTTTAAGCTCAAAAGGTTTCGAATTGGATACATGTTGATACTGGTTATGGAATGGCACAGCCAATAAGAACAAGAACAGGAGCTAAATTCAGACAGAAGAGAATGAAATTTGCTTTGAACCTAAGATTCTCCCACGGCATAACCAACTCATTGCCTTTACAGAGGCCACATATGTACGGCATATGATCAGGTGAAGATGTGACTGGAAAGGATGCGTTGACAGGTCTGTGTCTGTAGTATAATCAGTTCAAGATGTAGTTCTGCATTTGCTTTATACTTTTAAAAGTTAGCTTTTATTGTTGTTTTTTATGCATCCTCTCTGTTCCTGGGACAGTAAGAACCAGCCTCTTGTTGCTATTCTAGGATAAGTAGCATATGCAGGGGGAAAAAACCTCCCATTTCATAAAATAGGTGTGTTAAACTCAAGTGGCCTAGAGGACAAAATCCCCAGCTAAGAGGTGTTAAGGAAGCACATCCAAATATGACTGCAATAACCTTAATGTGGTCATTTACAGCAGCAAATACTTACAATACATGTAAAAAACAAAGGGGAAATGGGAAAGGAAATATAGCAGTCAAAGATATAAAATTACAGGTGGGTAGCCGTGTTGGTCTGCCATAGTCAAAACAAAAAAAGCATGCACACGAAAGCTCATACCAAGAACAAACTCAGTTGGTCTCTAAGGTGCTACTGGAAAAAAATTTCGATTTTGTTTTGAAAGATATAAAATGTGCTTTTTAGGTAAATCGGCATGCCTCTGAATCTGACCTTATTTTGATGGCCTTGTAGATGAACATGGTGTTAGTGGCAAGGAAAATTGAGATAAAAAAGGAGAATTCCCTTGATGCCAAGATCCATGTTTGGGTCAAGTACTCTTTGGTGAAAGAATCCCCACAGTTTTAAAATCACAAAATATACAGCAAAGTATAACATGGCAATATGGGATGTTAGACGTTTAAAATATGCCCTTGTGGGTTCCCAAACTTCCCATTTAGCATAGAAAAGACCACAATTTGGTAAGTTTAAAAAATGGTTTATTTACAAACTCTCCAAAGGTCAGGTTCACTGACATCAGTCAGAATACTTAGGCAGTAAAACTTGGCTTTGTTTTGGTGGTGAAAGTTCCTAATTTATTGGTATAGAAACACAAGAATGGCTTGTAAGAGCCATGTAGTCTGAGCTTTGAGTAACCAGCTCAGACCTCTTTATGCACTGCGCTTCTTAGGTAAAGTGAAGTACAACAATAGGCTTGATGACCTTCTTCCCAAGGTAAGGGGGACTGACCTAGCTACGCCTGGCAGGACAGCTTACTCTATGGCATTAACCCTGCTATGCATTTATTAAATTTAAGCATGTTCGTTATATGAGGCTTGTTATCCCACACATGGAAGACTTAACAAAATGGGCATGGTATTAATCTAATTATCTTTCAAAGTCTGTTAAGTGGGAAACAAATGCCCATCATCTCAAAGTTATACTTTAAAGCTCAAATGGGGATCATGCAACAACATGTATATTTGTGAAGCATTGGCTACATTTGCATATGATTTATCAAAAACTGCAGGGTTGTGACTGATTTATAGGAGAACTGCAGATGGGTTGATGGTCAACTTTTAAGTTCAGGTGTCAGAACCTTGTCTAAAGAGGCACATTAATTGCTGTAAAGCTCAATGGCAGATGCAGCATATGAACTCTAACTAGGCCATAGGAGGAAGCAAACTTGTTCCCTGAGGAAATGAGACTCGGAGTCAATGAGTTTAGGTGGAGGCTTCTGGCTGTCTTCCAAACGGTGTGTTTCCACTGATTCCAATGGACTCTGGAACAGGTCCTACATCTTGTCACTGGGGAAGGCAAAGTTTGGATTAAACGTGGTATGTTTATACATTCCTAAAAGCAAGCTGGGAATTCACTGTTGCTCACACAGCATATGTATGCTGTAATCTTACATGAAAACCTCTTTTGCCCGGAACAGATGAGGCCTCTCCCCTCCTTAAAGGCACTTGTTTTGAATATGTGGCATGTAGGATATGTCAGGAGTTATGCATCTGCTATGGTGGGGCGGGAGAAAAAGGAGCTGTAAACTTTGCTGGTTTTGAAACTGCTGCTGACTTTTCGTGTACTTACAAGTCTGGATTTGTGAGTGTGGTGCCATCTGTTGTGATCTATTGTGAATAAAATGGTTAATATTATTGATCTCTAAGGGTGGCGGGGGGAGGCTTGGTAACAGTGCTAAGAAACTATTATTTGCCTGTCATTCACTGTTTGTTACTTTTCCACACAAATGCCCTGATTCTATAAAGATTCAAGTGTTCACGTGGATATTAATTGCTAGATCAGAGGCTATCAGTACTGATACTGAATTCTGTTCAGTTGGATGGTATTTCCCATCCACACTCCATTTTTTGTTTTTGTTTTTAAATCCAGATAACTATACTCAACTAGGACTAAGAGGAAAGGATTGTGAAACAGGATGAACATTGAATCAGACACATTTCTTAATAATGACCCCTCAACAAAGCAAGGATGCGAACATTCCATTATTGTTACCCTTACCCTGTTTAGTGTTTATATTGGATTGATGTTCACACAATTTTTTTTAAAAAAATGTATGCTTACCTGGTTTTCCATAAAGTATCAGTATTACACATGTAACCCCCTCAAAAATAGACCCCATCTGACAAAATTTATGGGCCACTGGGTCACAAAATTCATTTTTTAATCTGAAGTCTGGTATGAATCAAGTATGCAGAACAGACACATGTTCTCATAAGATAAAAATGTTGTTTTATCCTCTGTACCACCTATGGTTATGACATAATTCATTGTTTACTGTAGTGGAAGGAATGGACTGTAATTGGAGACTCTTTCTGAGGTTGAAATAATGAAAATGTTGATAGTTTATTTTCCCCCCTTTCAGATCTGCCTACAAAAAGTGTGAGGAGACGGTTTTGGAGGAGAAGTCAGGGAAATTGGCAGTTTTTCTGTTTTAACAGTGTTGTGTTCTATCACTGGAGTAAGACACAATTTGCCTAGACTTTATCTGTGATACTAATGCAAGCTGCAGCCATGTAGTTTATCACTGTGGAGTAATTGGGGGAAGGAAAACATACCAAGTTCTTGCATTTTAATGCCTTTTCATAGTTCAAGATGCAGCAACACATCAAATAGGAAATTTTCATTTTCCGAAGTGAAAACCTAGTGTCTGCACTAACCACTAGTATTCTAAACATGGCTTCCAAAAAGTTTGTTGTGCACCTTCTGTGTTTCCCCACCCAAAGAAGTACAGATGTGGGTGGGGAAAGTGGTATTCCTCATTTAAGCCTGTTTTGCAGACTAGCAAAGGATTCACCATAGCCTAACTACCTGCACAATAACATGCTGGTCCATTAGTACACTGAATATGGACCAGTGATGATCAATACTCCAGCATCCTTTGGAACAGAAGTTGGTAAACAAGTGTGTATATATGTTCAACACACTGAGAAATGTGTGTTCACTGTTGGAAAGACTAATCTTTGTATAGCACATTCACCATAAATTTAGTTTGTAGTTTGATGCAAAGTACCCAGGTTGCATCTTCAGCAAAAGGGGTCAAGCAGTTTCTTCCCACTTCCCTGCATATGTTGCAACCCACCTTCCATGCCACCAGTTTCTCAGCACCTTATTGGCTGGGCTTTAACAGAAGTCTTTCTATGATGCTAAACAATTGAAATTCTTTTAGAGCAGAGATAGGAAGCCTGTGGCCCTCCAATTGCTGTTGGAGTCTGAATCCCATCAGCCCCAACAGGCATATCCAGTGGTCAGGTCAAGGAAGATGGGCATTGTAGTCCAATAGCATTTGGAGGGCCATAGGTCCCCCATGGACTGCTAGAAGATCAAACTTATCCATCCTTAAAGAAATCAGCCGTGAGTGCTCACTGGAAGGGCAGATTCCTGAAGTTGAGGCTCCAGTACTTTGGCCACCTCATGAGAAGAGAAGACTCCCTGGAAAAGACCCTGATGTTGGGAAAGATGGAGGGCACAAGGAGAAGGGGACGACAGAGGATGAGATGGTTGGACAGTGTTCTCGAAGCGACTGGCATGAGTTTGGCCAAACTGCGGGAGGCAGTGGAGGATAGGGGTGCCTGGCGTGCTCTGGTCCATGGGGTCACGAAGAGTCGGACACGACTGAACAACTGAACAACAACAGGTCCCCCTTCTTTGTCCTGCAAGTATTTAAAGGCCGCATGAACCAGTCAAAGCCTAATTTCCTGTGACATTGCTTTTATTCATTGCAGGATAGCTGTTGCAGGGATGGAAACTGTTTTCCTTTCTTGGAAAAGGGCTGGAACATGATTGGAATATTTACTGAAATAGCCTACTGTGAGTGTTTACCCTCTGCCAAATGGAAATGACAAATTTGTTCTTTTCTTGCACTGGCATGGGTGTGGTTGTGAAGCTGGGATTGTGAATGAAAAGGAAGAATATGAAGCAACGGAAAGTGTCTATATTTTTGATCTTGGTGTAAAGAAGCTGGTTATTCACAGTAAAGGTGGGTTGAGCCAAATAGCAAAGATGACCATTTAACAGGTATTTCTTAAAGTTTCAAATTAATCTGCATTGGTGATATATAAAGACACAAAAACTTCACAGTAACCTCAAATACGAGTTGGTCTATCAGCCCCCTAGTTCCTTATCATTGATACAAATTTTAGACTAGATTCTATAACATTGAGATTTGTCACTAGTTTCACTTTTAGCAGTGTTGCTTTAAATCAAAAACAGAAATGGGCAAAGTCCTTTGCTCCCCATAACTTCCTTTCCTTATAATCCCAGTGATAAATTCTGCACACTTGCTGGCGTTAGAAAAAAATAACAAATATGTCATTTCCTTTGGAGGAAAATAGCATAACGTTCATGATTTCAGCAAACAGCTCTCCCCTGGATTCCAGTCAGCCTTGTTCACTCCCTTGGAAATCATCTTTCTAACAGTTCTGCCATTTTTAAATATTGTACCCTGCTTTTCACTTATGTCCCCCCAAAAACATACAGTGTACATTTAAAACATAAGGAAATGAGAGCATTAGAGTAGCATTCACAGAGTACCTCATCCTCATGAAGTGCAGATTTATGCCCCATCTGCCCAATACATTTACAGACCCTCCAAGTGCCCCTATTTTCCAGGGGCAGTCCTGAATTTACAGAAGCCAACCCGGTTTCTGATTTCCCACTTGTCCTTATTTTCATTGGAGAAATGTTGGAGGGTATGGAGTTATGCGACCTCCAGTACAAGGAGATAAGTAGCTATATAACCTTTAGAAGACACAGACACCATAGGAGGTAACGGTGGGCACGCTGGGTTCCTGTGGGCACCCTGTTGGCGACCCCTGAACTGCACCACCAGCTACTCTAACAGACCCTCCAAGTGTCCAGAGACAGTCCTGGATTTACAGAACCTGGAATGTCCCACTTTTCCTTAGGATGTCCCTATTTTCACCGGAGAAATGTTGGAGGCTGTACGTTTAAAGTAGTATTGTGCCACTTTCTCCTGTTTCCCCTCACAGACCTACAATTCTCTGAATGGTTTAACAACCGCTCTTCACAGAGAAATCTGTGAGTTGTACCCCTTTGAGGGGAACAGGAGTTCTCCTAACAACTCTCAGCGCTCTTATAACAAACTCCAGTTCCCAGGATTCTTTGGGAGAAGCCAGCATTGTTTAAAGTGGTATGATACTACTTTAAATATATGGTGCAGGATGGAGCCCTAATTTCTTTCCCTCCCTTCATGCTTTTCAGTCAGTGCTTTGAACTGCTGCTCTGATGTTGAGGGAAAACAGAACAAAACCAACAGGCTCCTAGTTTTCAGATGAATGGTCTGTTTTCACTCCAGTTTGATGGTCCCTTAGTTCCAGCATCAGCTCCTTTTTTATACTAGGAATCTGTCAAGAACAAAATGGTATTAATTGGCTCTGTGGTTATTAAATTCTTCTTTGTGAATTTTTCTGCTTTCACCCTCAGGCCCAGTTTGGTCCTTGGGCAAGGCCCACCAGGACTCGGGGGGCCAATAAAGACTGCAAAATGATTTTCTTAAAAAAATATTTTTTATTTATTGATGTCAGCACATACAGTACATGCTTCCACAATGGAAGAATAAAAGCAATGCAGAAGCACAAGCAAACAATAGAACAGCAGCAGAGTAAATTTTACGTATTTGTTATATATACACACACACACACACACACACACGGAAGAATAAAAACATGCCTTGCAATTATTGATTTTTCTTGCATTTTAGACCCCACCTTCCTTCCTTCCTTCATGGTACACAAGACAACATATGTGTAGCTCCCAAGCAGTCTTCCATCCAGGGACCAGCCAGACCTTCTTAGCTCCAGCCTCATGTGCCTTCAGACCATAATAAGAACCAGTCTTATTTCTTGAAATGACACTTCTGCCATCTCCACTTTTTGATTAAGTTGAACAAGTGTGAAATTTTGCTGCCTCGTTTATATAAATGAAATGAAAAACAGATTTTGTTTTTAATCCAAGAAAACAGTACCATAATGTAAATTAGTCTTTCTGTAAATGTTAATCTCTTATAATAACAAAGCTATCGTTTTTGAGGAGGAAAAGCCTCTTTAATAGCAAGTCTGCAGGAAGTGATCATAATTCACATAGATTAAGAGATATACAATGCCATTTTCATTAAACAGTTTTGAAAGATGATGATGTTTAATTCAGGCTCAACAAATCAGGAGGAGCAAGGGAATGGAGTAAGATTAATTTTGCTGTTTGCAAAATCTGTAAACGAAGATTGCATTTATTCATAGATTTGATTTTAGTTCCACGTTTGAGCAAGAAAGGGCACTTAATGTTTTCAGAATTTATAAGATTGACAACAAGGTCTGACTATCTGGACTTAGATATATTCAAATTGAAATGTTGTCAGTTTAAGCCTCCTAATTGTGACTCATGGTAACAATAGTGGCTTTATGGTACAGGTCAAGTAATCTCCTCCTAATCTTTGGCAGGCAGATCTAGTTCACAGGCCAATTCAGCTCAGTATATTGTTGTTGTTGTTGTTGTTGTTGTTTAGTCCTTTAGTCGTGTCCGACTCTTCGTGACCCCATGGACAGAGCACGCCAGGCACTCCTGTCTTCCACTGCCTCCCACAGTTTGGTCAAACTCATGTTAGTAGCTTCGAGAACACTGTCCAACCATCTTGTCCTCTGGCCCATGGTCGAACAAAATCCACGCCAAATTCCTGTGGTACGGAATTTCTCCGTTTGATGTACTGAATTTAGATCTCACCTCAGCCAAGAGAGTCATTAAACAAAGACTGGATGATGTTGAATTACAACATAATCTTACGATGGGCGGAGGAGTTTGTTCTCCGTTGAACCTTGGTATCACTCCGATGCCTCAGATTCCATCATATCTGTCCTCTCTTTCGTTGCGTCACATAGATTCGCATTTATCAAAGCAAGGTTCAATGTGTTTCCATCCAATGTACTGAGTCACAGGTTTTCGAAAGGCCAAGTTTCCGTTTTATGTGCTTGCGATAATAAATCAATAGAATCCCTTTACCATATAATGCTTAATTGCCCCCTGTACACTGCATCTCGGGCCAGCATTTTGAATCCAATAATTTTGGAGATTGCTAATAAACCATCTGAATCTCATTTAGCTTATACGCTGCAAGTTAATGACCCGCACAGAACACTGCAGGTAGGAAGATTTCTGATTTCAGTTCTCGCATATAAGAGACAAGCTGGAATGACACATGATTATTGATATTTTAACATATTATTTTAATTATTTTTTGAAATTGTACAGTGATGTACTCAAAGATTGTGTCCCCAAACCGTGGTGGTGTATTATAGCCTTATTTTATTTATGTACCAGAGATCTGTATTTGTGTTTTTATGTTTTGACTAAATTTTATTTGTGTGGGCTTATAGCCGAAATAAAGATCTGTCTATCTATCATCTCGTCCTCTGTCGTCCCCTTCTCCTTATGCCCTCCATCTTTCCCAACATCAGGGTCTTTTCCAGGGAGTCTTCTCTTCTCATGAGGTGGCCAAAGTATTGGAGCCTCAGCTTCAGGATCTGTCCTTCCAGTGAGCACTCAGGGCTGATTTCCTTCAGAATGGATAGGTTTGATCTTCTTGCAGTCCATGGGACTCTCAAGAGTCTCCTCCAGCACCATAATTCAAAAGCATCAATGCTTCAGCCTTCTTTCAATCAATATATAGCTCAATATATAGCAATATACATTCCTGCATTGCAGGAGGTTGGACTATATGACCCGTGAGATCCCTTCCAATTCTACAATTCTTTGATTCTATGTGGATCAGCCAGATGTATGGGTTTCCTATAGAATAATAATCACATTTGTCCAAAGCATGGTGGGGATAACTGCCACTGAGCTTTTTCTAAAGGCATCCTTGCTCAGAACCCCTCTAACCCATTAATAAGACTTGGTGATAATATGGTTTGTGTGATCAAACCATTTTGACCAATTGATTCCCACCCCCAGTTCAAAATTTATGCTTCTGTTGGACCAGAAGCATTTTTAGGTGGAAAAAAATATGGTTTGTTTTTCTAGAAGATTTCAAGATACATAAGTGCAGGAGGAGGAAACCTACATTTCTTTATATTTGGGATAGAGGAGAAATCTAACATCAAAGGCTCCTAAGAGGTTCATATTCCGGAATCTGTTGGGTATGGCACTCCCTGGCAGCAGTGGGTGGGATGAATTAGAAGAGCACATCTGGATCAGCTTAATCATTTCTCAGTTATAATATAGGATGAAGAAGGCAACTAAATAAACCCATTCCATTTGTTTACACACATCTGGGGTTGGAACCACTCATAGTGTAAACAATATTTGAGCCAACATAATTCACTATTATATGTATAGATCAAAAGAGAAACATCCCGGCCAAATAAGAGAGGTGGCATTCTGTAAAAGGAGTCACATTAGGAAAGAATTACACTGGTTTTTGGTTAAGTTGAACAACTCACAGTGCTAATTGGTTGCAAACATCCATGTAGCAAGAGGTGAAACTTTAAGCAGCTGTGTTCCGTTCTTTAATGTAAGTGTTTCAATGGCAAATCGTAATGTTGCAGTTAGTAAGGGCAGACCTTACGTTTCTAACATTTAATTTGATTAATGTTACAAACACAGAGTTGTAACATTTGATTATTGTTATTATTTTATTTATTAAATTCCTATGCTATGCCCTTCATCCGACTATTACAGGGTGGCTTAAAATATAATTTTAGACAAATGATTCTCTCTCTCTCTCTCTCTCTCTCTCTCACTCACACACACACACACACCACAATTCTCTTTGGGAGTATTCACATGCTACGCCTTCTGTCACCCATGTGAGATCAAGAATGAGCCTTCACTTCTTTCTTTTTCCAATCCATTGACATTCTAACAACTATTTATATATTTGAATGGTGAAGAAAAAAATGCCTCTGCTGTTCAGTCCATTGGTTCACCACATCTTGGCGCAAGTGTTTTAATAGGAAGAAGATTCAGGATTTCATTGCATTACTTTTTAATTGCTGCTCTGTTGTTAAATCAGATCCTCCTCATTGAGGGTCCGTGTTGCATGTGGGCCCTAGTTGGGGGGCCCCCTTCCGCAGTGGGGAGCCCAAGCCATGCAATCACGCCACTGCCTGTTGGCCAATCGGAGAGTGGTGGCGTGGTTGTGGGGGCCTTCAAAAGACGGCAGCGCTGCGCTGGGTTTTCTACACTGGCAAACCGAGTGTATGTGCATCTGGTCTATCTGTCTAGATCACTTATATGAATTAGAAACATAAAAAGGCAGAACAATGGTAACTTGTTAAGCATTACTCAGTGTTTCCCAGACCTATCTTATCTTTTACTGATGTACATTGTTGTGAGTTTTAGCAAAGTACTGCATTTTCCCCAAGCATCAGTTGGTTCTATCTCTTACGTCTTTAGTCCAAAACACCTTTTGCAAGCAAAGCAGGCTTCCAAGGTGATTATGGATAGATGGTTTAGTCAGTAGGCATAAGCAGTTTGCACAAAATTCAGGGCAGCCATTGTGTCTGTGGTGGGCCCCAAATTCGGCAGGCATTATCCTTTTACATTCCTCACTTTCATCTGTATTAATTAATTAATTTATTATTATTTATTTATTTATTTATTTATACCCTGCCCATCTGGCTGGGTTTTCCCAGCCACTCTGGGCGGCTTCCAACAAAATATTAAAATACAATAATTTGATATATTATTATTATTAATTTATTGTATGTGTATTTCTAAAATCATATTTTGGGGCGTTACATATTTTCCTTCATGTCCCTATGCAGGCCCCCCAATTGAATTCTCACCTGCAGAATCAAGGTGGGTACTGCCTGCGGGAATCATTTCCCACCCTTTCATTCTGTTCATATCCCTGACTTGCCCTTCTTTCGCTTCTTTTACACAATTCTCCGTATATAAAAAGATACCGCAAAGGTGCGTGGAAATGGAAGTAGACGTGGAATTCAGCTTTCTTGTACCAAATAAATTTCCACAGTGATACTCATGACTACCTGTAATTATGTTTGTAATTATGTTTGTGTGCGTGTTTTGCATGTTGTAAGCTACCTTGAGCATGGTTTGAACTATGGTACGGTGGCATAGAAATAAAATTATGAATTAATGAATGAACCAGTACATGGTACCGTCACTTTTTTTCTTGTCCATGGCAGCCATTTTGTCCTGGCATCCACAGCACTGTTGTCAAGATACCAGTGCCAGCATCTCATTATTATTTTTAACCAAAAATCTGAATAGAAGATACACAAAGTTATGTAAGCCAGGGCTGGGTATCCCGTGGCCCTTCAGATGTTGCTTGACTACAACTCCCATCATCTCTGATCATTGGCCTTGCTGGCAGTGTCCAACAACAGGTTGCCCTCCCTTTGCCTAGCTCATATATGCTGCTGGACCTGTTCGGGCTTGCTATTGAAACAACCTTAAAACCACAATAGCAGCAAAATATGGAATAGAAAGAACAAGTTAAATATTGGCAGCAGTAAAAATTATCTGGCCTTGGCTAGGAACTTGCAAGGTTCCTTGTGCTGTTTGCTTTATTAACCCATATATTGTTTGTCAACCACATGCCAGTGGTAGAAGTTGTGACTGCTGGGATGCCTCCAGTCCTGGTTGCTATAGTCTCCTTGCAGTGTTTGGCTTGCGATGGCACAGAATTCAACATATAGGCGCAGCTCTGGATAGCTGCTTATTTCCTAAACTTGCATGGAACGGGTGCAGCTGTTTCAAATGTGATCATGCTAGCAGATGTGCAAACCAAAGGACTCGGGGAGACTGGGATGGGTGGAGGACTTTGTTGGCTGGAGACAGATGTTGACAAATCTCTCTGATGAACTCCATCATAATTTTCATGGGCTCTCCAGTTTGGTCTGACTCTGCTCTCCTTGATTTCAATTGGGACACGAGCTAAAGAATGCTGTGCACTCCTGCAATTCCCACTAGCGTTCGGTTATATCCAATACCTCTGCACGCACACCACAGGAATGCTTTTATTACATTTTGGGGAAATATGTTTAAATGTACTTGAACCTTATGGCCAGCTATGATGTGATCTGAGAAGACAATCCCTTAAGGAAGATCAAGCAAGTATGGAATATGTAGGGAGAGCCTACAGCAGCTTTCTCTGTTGTACCTGACATTCAGTTTTTTTATTTTATTTAATAGGCTGATAGATTGGAATATATATATTGAGTAAAGATGTGTGCACTGTACAATGAGGCCTTATATATGGGACAGACAGCAATGAATCACAGCCTTTTTCTAATGTTGCCTCTTCTCTTGCCTTTTCATTCTTCACATTTAAAACCGGAATTAGATTCAGCTGCAATGAACTGTTTATTCCAGCACCCCTTAGGCCACAAAACTCCTCCTAATCTAAGCAATATATCAGAATCTGCTATTCCTATTAATAGGTTGCAAGTGTAACATACAATATAAAATCTTTGATTCGCCCCTAATGCAGCACAGATGTGGAGCCATATGCTTACTCATTTTGAATACACATGTGCTTCTTCACATTAAGCACATTTAAACATATATATTATTGAAAAGTCACACGATGCTCAGTGTACAGTTTGGCCCGGTGCAGTTTTTATTCAGCATGACTTTAAGAAAATTGGAGCTTTTCCTTTCATTTTTCCATCATTTGCTAACCAAGCGGAATCAATACTTTAGCTGCACAAATCCACTTATCAGCTCCCAAGCAGGTATCTGCAGTCAGATAATAAAGCATTCAAGCTCCATTCTAAAGGATGTGCTTACTAAGATTATTTTCTTTTGAGGGGAAATGGAGTTTAAAAGCACAGCAGAATGAGTGTGGGAATGAAGATTGAATTGTCAGAGCTACTTTGTTAAATGAAATCCCCACCACATTTCTTCCCATTTCACATAAATTAAGATTTAGGGGAGAAATGCAGGAAGAGTGTCCTGTTTCTGACTTCTCGGGCTGTTTTAGACTGAAGTGTATATTCCCCGTTTTGGTATAAGCTTCCAAAACTGAGATCCAAGGTTCTGTAAGAAGATTTCCACCCACCTTCTCTTTGTGTTCTTCATGCCCTGCAAAAGCCATTCAAGAAAGTCGGAGAATCATAAACTGGCCTCCTCTTTAGATTTACCAACAAACCTTTGCCTGAAGGGAATATGAGAAGAGAGTGGGTGTGCTGCTGCTTCCTATTCAGGCACAACATCTGAGGAATTTTGTTGATAATAATACTAATACTAATACTAATAATAATAATAATAATAATAACAATTTATTATTATTTATACCCCACCCTTCTGGCTGGGTTTCAGTAAGTCTACAAATACTACTATTCCTAATAGTGTTATCAAAATCATACTACTACTGTACTACTAGTAGTAGTACTACTACTAGTGCCATTTTGCAAGGGCCTTCTATACATCCCTGTCCCAGTGCAAGGAGCTATTTTTTCCCACAGAACTGTGCTCCAGAAATCTAAAGCGGAGTGGTGCCTGGGTTGCACAACGATCCTCTTTGGATCTCAGCAACTCACACTGCAGATTGTCACTCTCTAACCCAACAAGGCAATGACCAGTTCTAACAGGTCTTGAAATATTCCTGTGATCTAATTTGCACACTTTTGCAGATGTCTGCAGGAAGGGGGAAGTCTTTGGCTTTGCCAGATTATTTTCACAAATGGAGGAGCAATGAAGATTTGTATAAAAGAAGTAGTGCAAGTAGTCAAAAGATTATTTCTGCACTTTGATTTATTTAAGTGTATGTATATGTTACAGTTCAGTATTATGCTTCAGGCGGTGATGCTTTACCACTTACAGTAAATATGTTGGATGCAGGGGCCTGATAGCTTAGCAACAAATCTCTTTTGTTGATTCTTCCTTTTCCATCGCCTACTGAAAAGCAGGAATGGAGGTGAAATCAGACTTCGTTTACATTTTAATGAGAAGTTATTTAATTTTCATTTCTTAAGCCAATATGCAAATTGAAACACAAGAATCCTTTGAGATTTTCAGTTTTCAGAATTCTGTGATGCTTTTTTCCATCCAATGTGTTCATAAATGCATATAGCAGAAATCTTTAAAAAAAAACAAAAAAACCCAGCACTTTCATGTGCATTTCTCCTATGCATATTTATATTCAGTTTTGCCCATACAGATTTTGGCAAGCAATTTATCCTCCCTTAATATAATGTGTTTTAATGTGATTTTCACAAATATATCCACTCCCCCTAAAAAAATACATTTTTTGTACACCATGTTTGAAAATAATTCGTTGAATCTTTTCGTCAGCGGTTTTTTCGCTACATTGCGAAAAAAAAAGACATTTTTGCGAGGCAGAGACTTTTTCGTCTTGCGGGGCAGCCTCCCGTGCAATGCCTTCGTTAGTTTTTCGTCTTGAATTCGTCTAGCGGGGCACCATAGGTGTGTTTGCTTTTGCCTATTGCTGTGGGAATGCGAATTAGATTCTAATAAAATTGTGAACTAAACTGATTCCATCTGCACATTTCAATAGGAAGCAAACAAAACCATCAAGGCCCGTCTCCAAGTGCCTTGTCTGGTTTGTCTCAAGACAAGAAAGCAGAATTGAGTTGAGGCTCAAAGTGGTTCATCCTAAGAGGGGCTGATTGCTTGAAAAAACACTGCCTGGTGCTTCCTTGAGAGCCAGTGGGCTGTAGTGGTTAAGAGTGGTAGACTCGTAATCTGGTGAACCAGGTTCACGTCTCCGCTCCTCCACATGCAGCTGCTTGAGTCTCTCAAAACAGAGTGTTTGTTGTGGGGGAGGAAGGGAAAGGAGAATGTAGCCGCTGCCTGGTGATATCAAATCCAAACTCTTCTTCTTCTTCTTCTTCTTCTTCTTCTTCTTTCTTCTTCTTCTTCTTCTTCTTCTTCTTCCTTACTGTGGAGAAATAAGGTTTCTCATTTCACAGCCAATGTGAGTGGACTCAGTCTTGGAGGATGTACTTTTGAAATAGAAGCAGTTGTAATTTCCCCCCTGAGGATGTGAATAGGGAGATGTTTTGTCCCTTTAATAATATACTCTGGACCATCTAATGAAGCTGAATGTTGGAAGATTCAGGAGAGATGAAAGGAAGTACACCATGCAGATAATTTTTTCCCACAAGATGCAGTGATGGCCACCAACTTGCATGGCTTTAGGAGAGGGTTATAAACTAATTCATGGAGTATAAGTCTATGAATGGCAACTAGCCCCATTTTCAATGTTCTACCTCCACCATCAGAGGCAGTGTGGCTTTGAATGCCAGTTACTGGGAATTACTGGTGGAAAGAGCACTGTTGAACTCACGTCCTTCTTGTAGGCTTTTCATAGGCAACTGGCCGGCCAATGTGACAAGAAGATGCTGGAATATATGGCCTTTGATCTGATCCAGTGGGGCTTTTCTTCTTAAGGAACATGTTGGGCAGTAAATTTGAACCCATCAATTTTCTCTTCTCCTCCCCTTTTGCTTTTGCTTCCCTTGCTAATGGTTGATGCTGCCCTCTTTCCCTTTTGGGTTTTGGGAAGTAAGCCCAAAATAAAATCTGTGAATTCTTGCCCATCTGCCACTACTTGGCTATTCCTAAAATTTAGCAGGTGCTGTCTGCTACCTTAAAACACTTGGCGCAATAAATAGCCATAATGCTGGCAAGGAGGAAGTACCTTAAACACTTCATTTTTAGCTACTTTAATGAAGCTTCAGCTTTCACTACTTGGCTGTTTCCTTTCTCTACGTTTCCCTGTATGGAATGTTAACTGCAGAATGAGATTTGTTAATTGAGTCTCTCTCTGTTTTAACTTGTTCAGCCATAACTTCCAGTGTTATGTTCAAAACATTTTCACTAATAAACACTTGCATTTGGAAGTAATTCAGTGGAATATACATACTTTCAGAATAGTTTGCAAAACTTTAGGTTGCCATCCAGAATATGCTGTGAGGCTTTTCTGACCCTCTCCAATCCTCAAAACAAAATAAAAAAGTAAAAAAAATCCTTCCACCTTAGAGACCAACTAAGTTTGTTCTTGGTATGAGCTTTCGTGTGCATGCACACTTCTTCAGATACACTGAAACAGAAGTCACCAGACCCTTATATATAGTGAGAGGGTGGGGAGGGGTATTACTCAGAAGGGTGGTGGGAATGGGTGATTGGCTGATAGGTGTGGAAAACCTGTTGACGACTGTTAACGACTGCAATTGGTCTTACAGGAAAAAGCAAGGGGTGAGATGGCTAAAGATAGCTTTGTCATGTATAATGAGATAAGAATCCAATGTCTTTGTTCAGACCAGGTCTCTCCATGGTTTTAAGTTTGGTAATTAGTTGCAATTCAGCAACTTCTCTTTCCAGTCTATTTCTGAAATTCCTTTGTAGTAAGACAGCTACTTTGAGATCTTGTATAGAATGTCCTGGGAGACTGAAGTGTTCTCCTACTGGTTTCTCTGTCTTGTGATTCCTGATATCAGATTTATGTCCATTTATCCTTTGGCGTAGGGTTTGGCCTGTTTGTCCAATATAGAGAGCTGAAGGGCACTGTTGGCATTTGATGGCATACACAATGTTAGAAGATGAGCAATTAAATAGTCCATGAGATGGTATGTTTGATGTTGTTGGTTTCAGTAATGGTGTTGTCTCCAATCCTGCGTGTGGAACCAGGGAGACGAAACTCTCCTTATTTCTCCCATTCACTGCTTTCCCTTCTCAGGGTCCTCATACCAACATGTCAATGATCAAGGGTCTACATCCTAGATCATTTTCCTTCCATCTCATCCCACACTTCCAATGGCTGTCCGAACACTTGCCAAGGTTACTTGTGACATTTCATCTTGCTTCCTATGTTCACCACTTCCTCTTGTCTGCTTTCTGTATCTGTCAAAACCACTGCCCACCCATTCTGCTCTTATGCTGTGTGTGTGTGTGAGAGAGAGAGAGTGTGTGTGTTTCACACCTCTCTCCAGTGTCACATGAGTTCAGTCCACTTGCAGATCTCTCCCTTCAGAACGCTGATAAGGTTCTCACTCGCCCCTTGTGTCCTGCCACCCAGGCTATTATTTCTGTTTCCTCTTATTGGTATGTTAAAGCACCCCTTGATATTGATAGCAGGTTACTTAATTTAATCTTAATTTAAGATTAAGAACTAGGGTGATATAGGGACTTTGAGAGAGCAAGCCATAAACCTATTAATAAACCTATGTCCTCCTGCTGTGAGTGCAATAAGAGACTTGAGATGCCCTCAGCTTCAGCCCTTCATCTGTAATAAAAAAGGTAACACCTTGGCCTTGCTTTAGTGGGGGGGGGGCTTCTGTTCTAAGGATTGCTGAGTGAGTTTGTTATTTATTTAAGCAGTTTTCTTTAAAAGCATTTATAAGTCAGTTATTAAAATAAATCTCAAAGCAGTGTACAATATTAAATAGTATTGGGGAACCTCTGTTCCTCAGGCCTAGTTAGGCCCACCTACCCTCTTGATTTGGCCTGTGGGGTTGTTTTTGCCACCTGTCCTATACCTGGCATCATAAGGTTTGTGCCTGGAAAGCCCAGTAGAAAGGTGTGTGCAGTGCTTTGCCAGAATCAACAATCAGCTGATCGTTGGTGCTTGCAAACAAAACAAAACAAAACCCTCAGTGTGCTGTCCTTTTTATGCTATGCAATTCATGACAATCAGCTGGTTGTTGGAGCAGGCAAAAATGGGTCACTTGACACCAGGTGATTGACAGGTAGGCAGCCTGGAAGTGCTGGTGGAGAGATAATCTGGTGGTCTACCAGCCCGAAGTATTTACCCACCCCTAATATAAAAGTTACTGTAAAAGTATGATGATACAGACACATATTGGGCAATAGCTCAAATATATATTCCAGGGGTTCTAGGCTATTACCCAGGGTTGTTGCTCTGAGGCACAGCAAAGATTGTGGTGTCTTTAGGCTATGTGGTTTATTTACACACATATACAACCCAAAGAGGGGGGACCCAGGTGGCGCTGTGGGTTAAACCACAGAGCCTAGGGCTTGCTGATCAGAAGGTCGGCGGTTCGAATCCCTGCCACGGGGTGAGCTCCCGTTGCTCGGTCCCAGCTCCTGCCCACCTAGCAGTTTGAAAGCACGTCAAAGTGCAAGTAGATAAATAGGACCGCTCCAGCGGGAAGGTAAACGGCGTTTCCGTGCGCTGCTCTGGTTCGCCAGAAGCGGCTTTGTCATGCTGGCCACATGACCCGGAAGCTGTCTGCGGACAAACGCCGGCTCCCTCGGCCTATAGAGCGAGATGAGCACCGCAACCCCAGAGTCGGACACGACTGGACCCACCTTTACCTAATATAAAAGTTACTGTAAAATGTATGATGATACAGACATATATTGGGCAATAGCTCAAATATTGTTGCACACCACCCCAATATTCCAGGGGTTCTAGGCTATTACCCAGGGTTGTTGCTCTGAGGAACAGCAAAGATTGTGGTGTCTTTAGGCTATGTGGTTTATTTACACACATATACAACCCGAAGAAGCGGCTTAGTCATGCTGGCTACATGACCCGGAAAAACTTTCTGCAGACAAACGTCGGCTCTCTTGGCCAGTAAAATGAGATGAGCGCTGCAACCCCATAGTCGTCTGCGACTGGACTTGACCATCAAGGGTCCTTTACCTTTACAACCTGAGTCTATTATGGAGAGGTTTACAGCATTAACACCCAGAAAGTGTCTTGCTTCTCCTATAGCCACAGCCTTGGATTCAAGTGGAGATCTGGCATGGCAGTCTCTCTATGCTTACTGCTTGGCTTCTGGCTCACATCACTGCAACTGAACACAGGCTTTGTCCTTCTAACTAACCGTGAGCTGGGGAAGGGGCCCTACCCATTTGCCATCTCAGGCAGAGACCATTCCCTTTGTTTCCCTTAACAGCCCATCACCAGGCGATCACCTCAACACAGAAATCCATCTCGGAGGAGACTCTTGAGAGTCCCATGGACTGCAAGAAGATCAAACCTATCCATTCTTAAGGAAATCAGCCCTGAGTGCTCACTGGAAGGACAGATCCTGAAGCTGAGGCTCCAATACTTTGGCCACCTCATGAGAAGAGAAGACTCCCTGGAAAAGACCCTGATGTTGGGAAAGATGGAGGGCACAAGGAGAAGGGGACGACAGAGGATGAGATGGTTGGACAGTGTTCTCGAAGCTACTAACATGAGTTTGGCCAAACTGCGGGAGGCAGTGAAGGATAGGCGTGCCTGGCGTGCTCTGGTCCATGGGGTCACGAAGAGTCGGACACGACTGAACGACTGAACAACAACAACAACAATATTTTAACACTTGCTGAATCCAGCAGTTAGACGTATCTTGCATACAGCCTATTGCCTCCCCACCAAACTCATAACAATATATAGATTTCAGGGCCCAGCAGTGATGGCTGGGAAATACCCAGGCAAAAAGGTGTGTTTAAAGGTGAATATGAAACACTTTGATCACACCCAAGCTCCGTATGAATGCTGATACAAACATGGCGCTTGGTTCCCCGGTATAACGTGAGATGTTTCAGAACAGTTGTAGAGTCGCTTGTGCTATATTTCACGTTTGCCAAAGTCTTTGGTTCACAAACTTAAAGGCATCACATCACGCAAACCTGCTTTCATTTCCTGCAGAACAGCTCCAGAGTCCACAATCTGATACTATTCAAATTTTAAGACTTGAAAGTCATCCTCCAAGTGCCCACAGAATTAAAAGCTGCCTGCAGTATACGTTGTTAATCTTGGTTCTCCCCAGCCTGGCTTAAAGCCACAGAATTGGTGGTGGTGGTTGTGAGGTCAATGTGCGTTTTTTAAAAGGCCTCTCAATAGTACTTATGCTCTCAGCTTTTCAGAATAAACACAAGAATACATCTTTATAAGGCAATAAATGTAATTGCAGCTTATTGATGTATAGAGAACCTGGTTTCAAGCCAGCCATGGCTGTCCGCCATAAAGTATACCGTATACACTTTACTGTCCACTTGGCTGCATGCTGACTACAAGTAACTAATTTTTATTAGTCCTTAATTCTTGAGGCTTATGGAAGTTATTTAACCAAGCTTTAACCCAATAAACATATACACTACACTGCTTATACTAAAGAACCATTCCCTACTTTGGAAACTCAAGATTCATATCTTCTCGTGGCTTGGACATGGCAGCATAGTTAATTCTTGCCTAGAAAACTCTTCCAAATCCTGCAGGTTATTAGTCTGGTTTTTAAAATCTTGATTATCTCACTTTCAACAGTCATATTTCTGAAGGGGCAACTCAAAAGGCTGTTTACACTGGACCCGTTTTATCCATCTTTGCATTATCCCCACATACTGTAATGGGAGAACTGAAACAGAGAGGACTTCTGAATATTTCCAGCCAGCATTTCCATAATTGGTTTATATGAATGAATTTTTGTGTTCATGAATGTCAAACAAGTGGCATTGCAGATCACACTTCTGGGAAGCACAGAGGGAACCCCCACTCCTTTTTCCTTTATGGACATTGTGGAGGAGTAATTGTGGATGCTTCTGGGGAGAGCAGAGAGTTGTAAGGGCGGGGAGTGTGTAATCTTGTCCCCACCTTTCGATGTGAGCTTAAGTTTGGAGAGAGCGCAGCAGGAGATTCATTGTAGGAGGTCGGGCTAGATGAGCCTGGAGCCCTTCCAACTATGATTCTAAGAGTGAGGATGCTGCTACTGTCTATATATGCATGCTTTTATATTTTGTGGGTGGGGCTGGTTGTCTCTGTTGTATTTATGTATTTTGCATCCATTTGTAGCCATCATGGTCCCTATAGGCTTTGCCCCAAACTTGCTTGTGGATTGGAATTCAACTTCCAGTTGGAATTGTACACTTATCTGGATTTTTCAATGCAGTCTTCGCAAATGAAAAGTACACACACAAATGTGTAATGTAATATTTATATATATATATATATATATATATATACGGTATATATATATCATACAAGTATACAGGCAAATGCATTGAAAAGTGCCTATGTTATGTCAAAAGTGCATAGGAAACGTGTGCAGTTTAAATGCACACTTTTTGTGCATTCTTTCAAAATTGGATTTATGGTTGAGCACCAGCGAGACCCGTGGGACACGGGTGGCGCTGTGGGTTAAACCACAGAGCCTAGGACTTGCCAATCAAAAGGTTGGCAGTTCGAATCCCTGCGACGGGGTGAGCTCGCCAACCTAAGTTCCCTGCGATAAACGGGGTGAGCTCCCGTTGTTCGGTCCCTGCTCCTGCCAACCTAGCAGTTCGAAAGCACAAAGTGCAAGTAGATAAATAGGTACCTAGCTCCGGTGGGAAGGTAAAGTGCAAGTAGATAAATAGGTACCGCTCCGGTGGGAAGGTAAACGGCGTTTCCATGCGCTGCTCTGGTTCTCCAGAAGTGGCTTAGTCATGCTGGCCACATGACCTGGAAGCTGTACGCCGGCTCCCACAGCCAGTAAAGAAGAAGAAGAAGAGTTTGGATTTGATATCCCGCTTTATCACTACCCGAAGGAGTCTCAAAGCGGCTCACATTCTCCTTTCCCTTCCTCCCCCACAACAAACACTCTGTGAGGTGAGTGGGGCTGAGAGACTTCAGAGAAGTGTGACTAGCCCAAGGTCACCCAGCAGCTGCATGTGGAGGAGCGGAGACGCGAACCCGGTTCCCCAGATTATGAGTCTACCCCTCTTAACCACTACACCACACTGGCAAGCAAGTTGAGCGCTGCAACCCCAGAGTCGTTCGCGACTGGACCTTATGGTCAGGGGTCCCTTTACCTTTACCAGTGAGACCAAAACTGGATGGAATGAGGCTGGTCCATCTACCCACAGCATAGACTGCATGGTTACAGAACACACAGAAGGTGCAGGCCCGTTTTAGATGAGTATCACCAGCATCTGCCATTTGCAGTGATGGTTATGACCCCTCAACACCATGGTAGCTAATCTAGTAGCCTATTCACACATTACTCAAAATCTACATAGAAGAGCTGCTCTGAGAAGGTAGCAGCCACAAAGTTCAAGACGCTGTAAAACCTGGATTTCAGGGACTAGAGAAAGCAAAGGAAACTGTTCTGTACCATACTAGGGTAGTATAACATAGCATTGCCTGTGCTTGTCTGATAGCAGCTCAGGTAGGGGTTGGTTACAAAGACACTGTAACAATGCTTATACACATGCCTCACAAATGAAAATATTGAGGATCCACAACTGATCTTTCACAAACATCAGGGAAAAACCAAAGTGGGCTTTTTAATACATTTAGTACATTTAAGTACATTATTCTAGAATACTAGCTGAAATGGTGCTGATATCATGTGGCAGCATGTTATAATATATGGAAGAGAACCCACCAGCAACTATTCCACTATAAATGCTAAGTACGGAAAGGCCCATAATAAGCCAAGACCAGCAGTGAACCTCTTGTTCCTTGAGTTGAAAGACAATGATATTTATTGAACATTTGATAACAACTCTGTTTTTGTTAACTTTTGGAGTTAGAAGGTTGGTGCATGATTTGCAGGATTTGGCAACCATTCTTGGTGATGGTTCCAACCTTACCTAAGCAGTCCAAGTTTAAACCTTATCTGAAACTTGCTTATTGTGGATAATAATGTGTGAGAGAGTGTTGTAAGTTAAACTGCATGATCCAGTTATGTGTTATATGCTATGGACACAGGAGCAGCTTAAAATGCAGTGAGGTTGTCTTCACCCAATATTCATTACCTGATTTCTTTTCCCCTCCCACCCAAAACTCCTCTTCATTTGCATGTGCACAATGGCTATCTAAACTGTACACACCTCAGCTTAACTCAGGGCTGTGTTTTCAGATTGGATGTAAACTGGCCTGAGGGAAAACACATCACACAGGAGCATTTCTCAAGAAGCTATAGGACAGGGGTCAGCAACCCTTTTCAGCAGTGGGCTAGTCCACCGTCCCTCAGACAATGTGGGGGACCAGACTATTTGGGGGGGAGGGAGGAATGAACGAATTCCTATGCCCCACAAATAACTAAGAGATACATTTTAAATAAAAGGACACAATTTCCACTCATGTAAAAACACGCTGATTCCTGCACCATCTGCGGGCCAGATTGAGATTATTATTATTATTATTATTATTATTATTATTATTATTATTATTTTATACCCCACCTATCTGGCTGGGCTTCCCCAGCCACTCCTGGGCCTTCGGCTGCCTACCCTTGCTATAGGATATAGATCAGGGATAGGCAACCTAAGGTCCATGGACCACAAGCAGCCCATGGGGGTCGTTTAACCAGCCCACGAGCCGGCCCCGAACCGAGCCACCCGCTCAGCGAGTCCCCACGTGCTGTGCTAAACTGGCACAGTGCGACGTGGGGACTTGCTTCCGCGTCACTGGAGATCAAGTCTATGCATGCACAGATGCCAGAAATTGTGTCTACGCAGATGCAGGTGCCGATGCCAGAAATTGCGTCTGTGCAGGTGCAGGAAATTGCACACATGCACGCAATCCAGCCCACAGAAGGATCTCTGCTGGAGTGAACCTGCCCAGGTGAGGTAAACCTTTCTGACCCCTAATATAGTTGGATTGTGGCTAATGCCATGGGTCAGCTTCAGACACCAGCAGTACATTAATGTGTACAAAGCCCCAAGTCCACAGGATTTTGGTGGAAGAGAGTTAAACCCTTAGAAGTCAATGGGGCATCAGAGTGTTAACTGTCGCTGGATCTTGCTCAATGATTTGTCTCACTGAATAATTTTTATTTCAGCTGTCAGCTTTCCGGATGACTTCAGCTAGAAGCAGGAACGTCCCTCTTTAATAGTTCTCTCTTGATGATTTCTGATGAGATAAATCATTTGGCACTCTTTTAAATACAGGTTTATGGAGCACCACAGGGAGGGCAGGGTGATTTCATTTGTTGGCTTGTCTTTTAATTAGACTAACTAATGCACCTAAGATTCCTGGAAACGGAGAAAGAGTTATGAATAAGAATGGCAATTGAACAGTTCATGTGGTAATGGTTAGATAGAGCGATTAAGAGCCTCACACCAGTTCTGTGCCATTGTTCTGGACACAGTGAGGGGAGGATAGGGCTGCTGCTGGATCTCATAGACACAGGGGGGGAAATTGCCTTGGAACCTGCTTTGGATGGGGGCTGCTTTACTTCAGCCCACTTTGGGCCAGCTTTGCTTTGAAGCCAATCCGAGCAAGAGCCTTGCCTTGGTTTTCCAAATCTACGGACGTCTTCCTTCTTAGGCAAGCCAATGGGAAAATAAAGACTGCCTGCCCCTGAAAAATGGCTGTGTGAAGGCCGAACCCTCCCCCAGCCATTTTTCACATGCAAGTCAATGAAGAAATTTACATTTGCTTTCCTGGGAAGAAAATAATGGAATCATAGAGTTGATTCCCTAGTCCAACCCCTGCAATGCAGGAATCCTGCCCACAGCCGTCCCTGAGTGGGCTCGAACCACCAACCTTCTGGTTAACAGCCAGATGCACTGACCCACAGGATTAGGGATTAGGCGCTGCACTTCTAAAAATGGCTGCATTACAGCCCTTCCCCCACTTCCTTCCCCGTCTGGGGGCAACTGGATCCTTGGCAGGAATGTTGGGGTGCTGTATGTAGCTAAACAGAACTACTGCTTTTGTTGACTTTGGCAGTGGGGATGGACTTCCAAATACATGGGGGGGGGTCCCAGCCCATAGGTCCCTGGATGATAGCTGGCAGGTGGGATTACATTTTCAGAGGATCAGTTATTGTCCCCCAACAAGTCAGTGGAAACAGAGGGGTCAGCAATGAAGACAGCATGGAATTTGAATGGGAATAAAGCCTCCGAAGGCTGGTAGTGTGAGCTCTGAAAGGTATGCTTTGTTTATTCATTTAGACTGCTTATTGACAGAATAGGCTTCTAAGTGGTTTGTGGTTTTCACAGATGCCCCAATGATTTAAAAGCTATAAATGAATCTAGAAGGCTGGGACAAGCCCATTTAACTTCAGACCACTTTGGGGAAGATCTGCTTCGCTTTAGAAGGCACCTGAATACCTCCACAGTCACTAGCTTCAGTTTGGTGTTTTGTATTTGACAGGGCTGCCACTCCAGATATAATATAAATTGCCTTCTGGAGTTGGGTGATCATAATACCTATTAATATTCCCGAATGTTTTTATTTTCATTACTGATTTATTCTTTTTTATCTATCAGTTTGCTCTTGAGTGATGATTTGGTTTCTTTTGGTTGATCAGCATACCTCTGTTGTTGTTCAGTCGTGTCCGACTCTTCGTGACCCCATGGACCAGAGCACGCCAGGCACCCCTATCCTCCACTGCCTCCCGCAGTTTGGCCAAACTCATGCCAGTCGCTTCGAGAACACTGTCCAACCATCTCATCCTCTGTCGTCCCCTTCTCCTTGTGCCCTCCATCTTTCCCAACATCAGGGTCTTTTCCAGGGAGTCTTCTCTTCTCATGAGGTGGCCAAAGTACTGGAGCCTCAACTTCAGGATCTGTCCTTCCAGTGATCTGTCCTTCCATACCTCTAGCCAAGCTTAATAAGTGACCGTAGACACAGAGCTAAACCACAGAACATACCTGTAGGTGGGACCCCTGTGGCCTTCAGGTGTTATTGGCCTCCAGTTTCCATCAGCCCCTGTCAACAAGGCCAGTGGTAAGGGATGATGGGAGCTGTAGTCTCACAAATTCCCTCCACCTACATCAACAGTGCAATTCTATAGCTATTTACTCAGAAGCAGGTCCCATTGATTTCAGTGGAGATAAGGGATTCCAGATAAGGAATACAATTGCAAACTTAATGTACTGATTTCCCATTAAACATGGTGGTTTTTAACTTTGTGATAAGGAAGCCTCATTTATTTAAATGGATATGAACATTTTTAATTTTGTCAAAGCTGAACATAAAAAGACCTTCCGTAAGGATGGATGTTCAATAAGGGAGACAGAGCAAAAGCAAAGCCTTGGCAATTGAGCCTATAAATTTATTGTCATCGGAGCTCGTGCATTTTCCAGTTGCTTGGATTGTTTACGAAGCTTTCCTTTAATTAAAATAAAGTAATTTCTTTCTGCTAATGGCTGCTTCTCTTTAAAGTGTCACTGGAATTCCGAAGCAAATATATTTCTAGCAATTTAATCAAACCGATCTGTGTCCATCTAATGTTTCCATCTCGTGATTGTGGGGATATTCATAACACACCCTTGAGAAATCTGCTGTGTATGATTTATTGTTGGAAAGAGATGCATGCAGTACTGAATACATTTTGAGGTCTCCTGCCATTATCCCCGTTCATATATTACATGTGCATAGAGAGAACAAGGTGTTGTTGTTTTTTACATTCTAGCCCTGCCTATGCTCTTTCCCCACTGCTTTTGAAAAGTGCCCACATGCATACAAACCGTCCATGAGACTGCACCCCTGTTTTGCAAGTGTACCGGTCACATGTACAGAGCCTGTGCATGCATGAAGGCAGAGGTGAGGCTGGTGGGCATGATCTAGATCTCCCAGTATGTATGTTCACACATGAGACAAGTCTGCTTTTTTTTATTTTTTAGT
>OFHU01003073.1:0-115841 GCA_900245905.1 Lacerta viridis
ACAGCAGTTTTGTTAACAACAGCAACAAGAAGATAAGTTTTCTGTTTTTGTATTGTGTTTTTCTTTAAGGCAGCAGCAGCACAAGGAAAACAAAAGAGGACAACAATTTGATGATGATAATCATGTTTTGCGGCTGAAAAGTGAGTGGACTTTACAAAAATGGTCATTACAGGTATACACCCCATTTGGAAACACCCTTAATATTAAGAAACTGTTCTGCTTTTTAACCACCAGGTGGCATATTTAGGGAAGCTTACAGTCAATGCCTGTGAATTAATGAAGTGAAAGAAAGGAGTTGCCCTTCCCATTATTTCACAAATACTTTCTGAACCATGCGTAATTCAAGTTAAATGTTTGAGCTTTAATAGGGAGCAGACTGATACAAAATAAGACAGGATCTTCACTGAAATAGGTCTGTCCTCTGCTGCTTAATTATCTCAAAGTTAGCTGGAGGAATTAAAGTACTACTAAGGCAAATAATTGTATAGTAAAGGTTCCCAAAACGTTATACACACACACCCAGTAGTATTCCCCAAGACATTCCTAAATGGGGTTGAGCTTACTCCTAAATCTATTGCTATAAAAGTTGAAAAGCCTGATTCCCTAAACCAGCCTTAATTCTGAACATGACAGGTGTTCTGTGTACATTTTGGTCTGTCAATATGAATGTCCTAATATGAACTTTTTGTAATGCTCAAAAAGTGTGCTAACTTTTGTCCTCCTTAGAAATCGGTTAATGCTTGACTTAAACATTCTTCCTTCAGTGTAATTCTTGTACAGTAATTAATCACAAGGCTATCTCTTGCAAACATTCACTTAAAGCTTTTGGCTTGCAAATACATATACACATAATTGTATCTGTATACTGCCTTTCCATAGTCAAAACCCATGCTCAAGCCAGCTTACAACATGCCTTCCCAGAGCCTGGGTAAGTCAGGCACTGGGATTTGAGGAGAAGAGAGGGCCTCTCTTTTACAAAGCCAAGTAAGCATTTTTCCAGGTTTGGGAAGGAGGTGGGAGGGCTGTAGGACACTGATGGAGCCCCGCACCTCTTTCCCAAAGCCCAGCACCTTGCTTATCCGGCTTTGTGCTCCCCCGTTCTGTGCATGACAAGGCAGTGTGTGGCCTGCAGATTCCATTTTCTAAGTACTCTTGCAGCCCACTTGGTATGAAAAGTTGAACTGCCCCGATTTAGTGTGTTCCTCCCACAGGACAGCCCCTCAGTAATTATATCAAAACATGAGTTAAGTTGAACTACAATACTGCTGAATAGGAGGGGGGAAATCCAACAAGGAGCTGCCATTTTCACACTTCCATGACAGAGTAATGAGTGGATTTCTGTGGTCTTTCTGCATCACATTCCTCTGCCTATATTGGATCAACTATATTCTTTCCGTGGAGGGATTGCTGTAAAGTATTAGGTTTGAAAGAACTGTTAAACTGTGTGTACAATTTTATAATTCCTAGTAGTTATTCCTAGTATCTCTATTTATGTCTGAATATTTGGCCTTGACCTGTCTTCCAGCTAGATCTGTCTAACATTTTGTTCATTTAGGGTACAATCCTATAACCGGGATGCAGGTGACGCTGTGGTCTAAACCACCAAGCCTCTTGGGCTTGTCGATCAGAAGGTTGGTGGTTCGAATCAGTACGACAGAGTGAGCTCCCCTTGCTCTGTTCCAGCTCCTGCCAACCTAGCAGTTTGAAAACACACCAGTATGAGTAGATAAATAGGTACCACTGCGGCAAGAAGGTAAACGGCGTTTCTGTGTGCTCTGGCTTCCATCAAGGTGTTCCGTTGCGCCATAAGCGGTTTAGTCATGCTGGCCACATGACCCAGAAAGCTGTCTGTGGACAAACACCGGCTCCCTTGGGCTGAAAGCGAGTTGAGTAGTGTACCCCATAGTCGTCTTAGACTGGACGTAACCTTCCAGGGGTCCTTTACCTTTTACCTTACAATCCTATAGACACTTAGTAGGGAGCAAGCCCCACTGAACTCAGTGGGATATACATTCGAGTAGACATTCATTAGTAGTGCATTCTTAGAGTTGCATCCAATACTAATCATACTCAAAGTGAAATGAATCCACTCTGAGTAGCATTTAGTTTGCTACATCCCTTAAACTTTGTTTGCTGCATGCATAAATTTAGAAAAAGTCAACTCCGCCTTTCCCCCCCTTTTTTCTTTTTCTTTTGGCTTTCATTCTCACACCTCCTTTAATTGACAGGCAAGGTCCATATAACATGACATGCTGAAAAGCAGGTCCATTTGTAACTCTGTAGGGCTTTGTGAGTGTTGTGGTTGTTTAAAACTATGAACTACACATGACTGCTGAACATAATGTACAATCATCTCTGCTGCACCTGGTCACCCTTGGGAGCTTGTTACCATTAGTCAGGATGGGATAAATGTATATATATCCTAGGCTACATTTTGGGAAATTGAAAGGACTGTTTAGGGATTTCAGAGCCTTGAGTTGATTAGCAGTTAATGGTGTGTGTGTTGTCCCAAAAGAGAGAGCAATGGTAAATGCAGAGAACGCCTGGTTTTGTGTGTGTGGCAATACTTTTATTTTATAAGCTTTCTGAATTTCAGCTGCAGTCACATTCCCCATCCCCCCAAATTAAAAAAATAAAGAACATAGCAATAGTTTCATGCCTGTAATTGTAGTTTCAACGCATGGTGGCTTTTTAGTAATATCTAAAGAGAAAGACAACCCTTGATCTCAGTTTCTAAAGGTCTTTCTCTCTACACAGTTGTAAAGAGACACTATTTCAAGGGCTTTCTGCACAATAATACTTGATGCAATAATCTGTGTGGCTGTTGTTCTTTTGCTGCAGAGGACCCAGGCACCATTCCTCAGAACAGGAATATCCTTCTGTTTTGAGGTTATTATAGGAACAGAGGAAGCTGCTTTATATTAAATGAGACCATTGTCCTATCTAGCTTAGCACTGTCTCTGGCCGCTAACATTTGCTGCAAGATTAATTGTTTAGTCAACACTAGGTGTAAAAAAGAAGAGAGCACTGTATAGGGGTCATAGCTGTCAACTTTCCCTTTTTTTGTGGGAAATTCCCTTATTCCAGCGCCGTTTCCCACTGCAAAAAAAGGGAAGGTTGACAGCTATGGCTGTATCCCAATGCAAGAAAAAGGAAGGTTGACAGCTATGATAGGGGTGCATAAGAATGAACATACTGTTTGTATAACTACTTCCAGAAAATAACAAGTCAACTTACCATATCTTGGGAACCATGCCATTCATCTTCAACAACTGTTGCTTCTTATAATAAAATGCAATTGGCATTATCACTGGTGCAATTTTTTTGTTTATTTTAAGAGAGAGGAGATGCATATATACACCCGCACTAGGGAAAAGCAGAGGGAAAAGTTGTGGTGACTGAGCAGGTAAGCCAGTAGCCAAGTGTTTAGTCACAACATTTAAACATGGATTCCAGAAATTTTCAAATGTTTGTAACGCCTGTCTGCTTTCATAAGCCATCTGCTCATCGGAACTCAAATTTACCATTTCTGCCACCCAGGTTTGGATTTCTGGGAGGTCCTTGGCCTATCAAGCTTTTAGCCCTAGACATTTGGCAGTACTCAGCCTCTATGATAATAGCCTCAGACACTTTATTTCTATTTTAATCCTCTATTTCTATGCTTTTGTTGTTGCAAATCAAACCTTTGGATCTATTTGCTTAGTTGCTTGTGTTCTAATTAAGTAATAAAGCCCAGTGTCTATCTTATGGATTAAGTCTGACTGGGAGTGTTGAGGCAAAGCCAAGAGACATTAACTCCAGCTGGTCATTAATTCCCCTTGAGATATGAATGCCAAACTCATCAGGACCATTTCTAATAACCTTCCCTCCACATCTTCCTTTTTAATGAAGGAAAAATTATACCTTTTGCATTCTATGAAATGCCACAGGGAAAAAGAGCAGTTTCTGGAATTATCTACATTGTAGTCCATCAAAATGGGGTGGGGGGTGGGGGGGGGGTGGGGAAATAATATATTCAGCATACCCTCTGTAATTATAGTATTATTTTGAGAGGCTTCCTGTCACTTGCAAGTCACCTCTCTGCCCTTGCTGCTGAAGAGCTATTATGTCGTGGAATGTTTATAAACGCTCTTAATATCTGCAAGGGAATGGTGGAGACTGATTCAGAGCTTGTCAACATGTTAGAGCACCATACATACAGACTGAATTTTATTGGTATGCAACCTTTCCATAGCGAGCTTCTCTGGGGAAGCAGAACCTACCACACGCCAGGTCTTGTCAGCCTGTGCAAGGCTTCAGCTGGTTCTAGTTACTGTATTTGCAGACAACATCTTCCTGGAACTGCCTTGGGCAGATGATGCTTTAGCCAGCAGGGCCCCTTTGGAGTTGTCCAAGGTCCTGCTCTTGCTTGCCACTTCACTTTGACCCGACATGGACCCAGAATATGACAGTAGGCTTGCTGTGTTACTTAGGAACAGTTGACAATCAAGGTCTTAAAACATGCAAGGAGCCTACACGAACAGAAAAGCTTTCCCACTGCAAAAGTTCAGCCCCCAACATTTGGAGGGGCTGCAGGGTTGCCAAAGCGGACATGATGGGGGGCAAACCCCTGTTCTTCCTCCTCATGTGATAGGAATTGCATGAGGGCTGAATGCCTGAACTGGCCTTGTGTGTATAGTAGTGAGCTGATAACTTTTTATCTTAAAAAGAAACCTCTTGGTTCAGACCTCTAAATAGAAAACAAAACACAGATGGCATTCTGAATATAAAGCAGCTGGACATAGCTGGACACCTCTGGGGGCCTCAACAAAATTTTCCAAAAGCTTCATAGGCAAAAGGAGCAGGAACAACATTTGCAACTGTCTAAAGCAATTTTGACAACATCTAAGAAATTGCACCCATACTTCTTGTATGTAAATGCGCCTTGCTTTCTTCAACTTGGAGGGGAAAGCGTTGGTCATGTTTGTACCAAATCCTGGTATCTTGCTTTGCCACAGCTTAGACTGCTACATGAAAGCACTGCATGATTTAGATTGATAGCCAACTATTTGAGAACCTGCATGGAAACTTAAAAGAAAGAAAAATGTGGTTGTTATTTGAGCCATAAATTTTGAGAACAAGATAATAGCCCAAGCTTAGAGAGCAGATGATGTGTTATGGGAAAGCTTTTTTTTAAAAAAAAAAAAAATCCTTTTGGAAATATTTATGCTCCTCTGTTGTATTTTTAAATGTCTCTGGTTCTTTGTTCTTCATTAAAAGACAAACAATGGGCCGAGTTTTCTTTAAAAATAATCAACTGGTGTATGTAGAATAATTTCCTTCTCCTTATTCTGATGCTCTTCCTCCCATTGTAACCACCTTTCCTCAAGCTGTTGTTGCTCTTCATGCTGTTGGGCTTCCATCAGTATAAACTTTTCCTCCAGCTACAACTCCTGCTCTTTCCTTTCCCCTTCTCTCTCTTTGCTCTCACTGGATTGGCAACTCCTGCTGCACACATACTCTCTGGATCTCCAGCCACATCTCCTCCAAATGGACCTGTTTCAGATCCAAATGAATGGCGCTAGACAATACTGGATTAACAGTTACATCATCACTTTTAAACAGCATTAAGTTCTTTACTGACTTTTCCTCGTGGTCAATATTCTCTTCAATATGAGGAGCAATTAATGCCTCTTTATTCATGTCTATGTAGTCATCCATTTTCTATTTCTAGTTGTGATGGGGCTTATTTTAAGTTCCTTCCTTTCTAAAATCTCTTATTCTTCCACTCTCTGTCTCCGTATGGTTCCAATAAATGTTGTGTCACCACAATGTCAGGAATACTGAGTTCCTTCAGCCTCACTTCTATAAACGCACAGGTTTAGGTATCAGTGCTTCTGTATTTTCTGTAGGATTGAGTCTGTCACCCATTAGCTGATGAGCAGCAGATTGAATCCTGTTTGGCTTACTGGCAGGAAGCAGGATTGAAAGCTGAAGAAAGCAGGATTGCTCCCCCCTCCCATCCACTAATGGGCAGGGAGCTCAATCCTACTTGGGTCACTATATCCCCACACCACTGCTAGGTGGAACCACCTACCAGACAACCACCTGACTTCATTATGCCAGATGATTGACAAGTAGGTGGTCCCACCCACCTCTCAAAGTTGGCCTGTAGAGATAAAGGTGTGGTCCACCCCGCTCTATAAGGTCATAAGAGACTACACCAGGGGTCAGCAAACTTTTCCAGCAGGGGGCCAGTCCACTGTCCCTCAGACCTTGTGGGGGGCCAGACTATATTTTTTGGGGGGGGATGAACAAATTCCTATGCCCCACAAATAACCCAGAGATGCATTTTAAATAAAAGGACACATTCTATTCATGTAAAAACACACTTGATTCCTGGACCGTCCACGGGCCGGATTTAGAAGGCGATTGGGCCACATCTGGCCCCCAGGCCTTAGTTTGGGGACCCCTGGACTACACTAAATTGTATAGTGCAGGAGTCTCATTAGTGTTTACCTTCAAGCCTGAGAGTTTCTAGATCATCACATGTAAGAGCTGGGGCTGTAGACTTTAGTTGATTAATTGGTTAGATTTATTTATAACATTTCAATGAGCTAAAAAGGAGTTATCGATTAATGAGTTAGATTTTTAATATGTTAACTTATTTTTTATTAGCAGTACTTATATAAACTCCCTATGGCAAAACACCATGTTACAAGAGGAATTAGCTCCTGTGTAAGAATTGGAGAATGACTTTTCTATAATACCTGTTGCCACAAATATAGGCATCATCTAAAATCAATGGTTTGCTTATTGTAGAACTATAGTCACATTTGCAAATCTTTTTTTGTGAAATTGAAAGGCCTTTATGGCTTAGAAATAGAATAGCTGAAGGTCCACCTGTCTCCATCTGTGCCTACTGATGTGCTAAGTGTAAGGAAAACACTGGGGCCTAATTTGAATAGTAAAGTGCTTAGTATCTGGTGGGCGGGGCTTGTGTGTTTTGCTCTGGAATCAGCTCCTCTCTTCAGTGTGTGTTCCATTAGTTATGTTCAGTTAAGAGGAACCAACTGCCTCTTCTTGTTTTCTTGCCTCAGACTTGCCTCGTGGTGTTGTATTTAGTTTCTCTCACTATGATAATTTGTTGGCATCTGAGGTAAGACTGGTAGCTATCAGAGTCAGGGCCTTCTCAGTGGTGGCACCAGCAGTTTCCCCAAAGAAATTCCCCTGACACTTATCTTACTGTTCCTCTAGTGCCAGGCAAATAAATTTTTTTCCTGAGCTTGTTTTATACAATTTTTATCCTGTCAACTGTTTTAGGATGATTTCATGTTTTGGTGACCTTTCGCTTGTTATGATTTTGTAGTTACATTTTTTTTTTATTCTTTTTGTAAATTGTCAAGGAGGCAGTGCTTTTTTCTTTAAAAATGGGGGGAAATAAATATAGTAAATGGACAAAAGTACAAAGATTCACAAAATGTTTAGGGGGTATGCGTACCCCTACATACCCCCAGAAAAAAGCACTGCAAGGGGGTGTAACTGAAGTAGAGTATGAGGATATTTAAAATAAATAAACTAAGACTGCAATCCTATACAAACCCTGTTGAACACAATGGGACTCATTTCTGAGAAGGGAAGCTCCTGGTGCCTTACATGCTTACAGTGTTCTCCCATTCAGATGCTGATTGGGTCCACCCAAACTTAGCTTCAACAATCACACATCTTAGGTTACACATCAGTACATTTCCGAGCACAATTCAAAGTGTTGGTGCTGACCTTTAAAGCCCTAAACGGCCTAGGTCCAGTATATCTTAAGGAGCGTCTCCACCCCCATTGATCTACCTGGACACTGAGCTCCAGTGCCGAGGGCCTTCAGGCAGTTCCCTCACTGCAAGAAGCCAAGTTACAGGGAAACAGGCAGAGGGCCTTCTCAGTAGTGGCACCCGCCCTGTGGAATGCCCTCCCACCAGATGTCAAAGAGAAAACAACTACCAGACTTTTAGAAGACATCTGAAGGCAGCCCTGTTTAGGGAAGCTTTTAATGTTTGATGAATTATTGTATGGGTGGGGTATAAATAAATAAATTATTATTATTATTATTATTATTATTATTATTATTATTATTATTAATACTCCCAGATCTTCCCCAGCTAGTCCAATTTGACAATGAGTACAGTGTGATCAGTGGTAGATTGTTGGCTTTCCACACAGAAGGTCCCAGGTTAAATCTTCAGGTGGGGCTGAGAAAGGCCTCCATCTGAAACCAATGGTCTGCCTCAGTATAAGGCAGCTTCCTATGAGTCACTGGTTGCCATCCTGTATTCACCCTGACTGAGAAATTACACTGAAAACCAGGCCATCATTCCCTAGAAGATTCTCTCTCTCCACCCTCATTATAAAGAATTTAAGCAGATTGTGGCCTGAAGCAGATCTTCTGCTTAATAGCTATGTAGATTAAGGAAGTTTGAAAAAAGAACCATTCTGTGCACTGTTGACTCACATTTATTACTCCCATTGGATTATTGGAAGAGTAATGATGTTTTTAGTATTGAGGTTAATTTTGATGGGCCTGATTTAGACAGGTGCCAAAGACAGAAAGAATCAAAGATTAAAAATCACACGCACAAGCAGGGTGCGAGCAATTTTAATGTTTAAATTTCACTTGTGTCTTCTGCTTCCACAACTTAACAGTTTTTCTAGGAGCAAATGAATCCTGTGGTAAATCATTCTCATTCTTTTTTTTTAATGCATCTTCTTACATCTACCTCAAAGTGGCAAATACTAGCCAGAGACTCATTTGTATCACAGAAACAAGAAATTTCATAATGAATCCTCCTACAACTGAGAAGCATACACTCTCTTCAGTACAACTGTAATTTTCTCATCTATTTAGTAAATGGTGTCCAGTGTTTACAAAGAATGGGCAGACAAAGTGAGACTGAAATATGCTTTGCTGTCTTCATTTCCTTCAGGATAATGTGGTACACAACTAGCAGTTAACTTGGAAGTGAAAACAACATGCAACAATGGCCCCAGAAGACATTTTAGTATCTTATGTAAGAAACCCCGGGTGGATCTCCTTACCCCCTGCCTACAATAGTAGATGTATGAAAAATGGTATAACTGCCATTTAATACCCCTGCCCAAATTTGTTCACCTTACTTTGAGAAATAGTAGCATCATCCCTAAAAACACCTCTGAGCCAGAGTGGTGAGTATACCACAAATGCCCACTTTGTTTGTGCTGAGAAAGGTGCAGACTCCCAGTATCTGACTTGAGCTGAAGTGCCAGTTACCCTACTCACAGCCAATGTCAAAAGGAAAGACCTATTGTGTCACCTTTCACGTTGATTCTTAGTGCCTGTCCCAATGCTGTCCAAATCGGATATAATGAGTCAGCCTATGGTAAAGATGAAGCCCTTCCCCCCATTCAATGTACAAAAACCAATGAGACTGGTCATTGAATAGTATTTCAATACCAGTAACAGAACAACATACCTGAGGGCAAGTAGGCTAGCTTAGGAGGAACATGTAGCACAGCCAGTTCTGCCCTTCAACACCTCATCACTCCTCCCAGCCCTCCAGCATTTGCTTGTCTAAAATGACTGCCTCATTCTGCCTAATGGTAGGACTGCCCCTACAGATGTGGCACTCAGTTATGTGTGTCTTTCCTCCGACATTTTTTCCTAAACATTCTTATAAAGTTGAAGGTGGAGAAATAACACAGAAGAGCTGCTCAATCCCATTCCTATTCATTTTCCCATTCAAAATCCCCCTTCAAGTTGCTCGTCTTAACGCCCTATGTAGTTTACCTAGTCAGATTGAAGCATCCCTTGCACACTCAAGGCTGAATGTCTGACTCTCTAAAGGAAATATGCTATATTTAATAAAGATATTGTTAAGAACTAAAAATGGCGAAAGCTTTCATGTCTCATCAAATATCTGACTTCACAAATGAATGTCAATTTCCACTGCCAGCCCCCTTTAAAAAAATGAATAAATTTAAAGTGAAGTGACATTATCAAATACATTATTCAAGTAAGAGATGTAAAGAGCTCTTGAGGTTCCACAGCTCCTGAAGTAAAAAATAATTGGTTTCCAAAGAATATAAAGTGCTTAAGGAAGTAGCCACTTACCAATTTATTCATCCAGGAGCATTTGAAGGAGCTGCTCTGGGCATTTTCAAGGTTAAAAAAAGAGTGGCTGTCTTCATTATGAAACAACAGCATTAAAATTCAAGAGTCTCCCATCCGAATACTAACCTGGCCAGGACTGACCCTGCTTAGCTTCTGAGATCGGGCATGTTCAGGGTAGTATGATAGCATATGGTACTTCAAAATCAAGAGGGATAGCAACTATAATTTAAAAGAGATGTTGGTTTAGTATATTAAATATAAAGAAATATCCTAAGGGAAGATACATTATAATCTAGGGGCAAGTGGCAAGGGAAGAACACACTATGATTAATATTTATGCTCCTAAGGAAAATCAGGTGGATTTTTTTTGATAAAGTATTTAAGGAAATGGAGGACATTCAAAAGGGCTACATCATTATGGCATGAGATTTCAATATGGTATTGAACAAATGGATAAGTCAAATCCTACCCCCAGAGGAAATATGTAATAACATTGCAGGATTAGCTAAAATTATGAAAAAATATATATGAAAGATGTATGGACAGTAATGGGGGGTGAGAAGATTTTTTTCTTCTCACCAATGCATTAGACCTAATCAAGGATTGATTATATCTTAATTTTAAAAAATATCTAAAATAACAAATATGGAAATTGCAATAATAAAGGTAACTGATCACGCATTGGTTAACATAGTATTAAAAATAAAGTTTATAAGGAAGTCAGAAGATGGAGGTTAGATATGAGGATCTTCAATAATAGTCAAACAGTAAACAAGATAGGGAAAGAATTATTAGACATGTGGAAGATTAATGAGAAGGGACAAAGTACTCAATAAAATGGGATACAATGAAAGCAGTGATGAAGGGAATTGGTATTAGGGAATCCAGTAAATTGAAACAAGAAGAAGAAGAGATGAAAAAGTCAGAGGAAGAAATTACGACACTGGAAAATCAATATATTAATGATAAAGATAGAAGTTATGCACAATTAGAGGTAAAAAGGAAGGAGTTAGAAAATAAAGATATGGAAAAATTGCAGAGAGATTTGATATTCTTGAAAAGAGAATTTTTTGAACATTGTAATAAAAATTCCAAATTGCTGGCTAGAGATGTACAATAAAAAAGTAAAGAATTCAATTAGCCTAATACAGTATAAGATAAAAATTGGGAACAGAATATAAGATATTTTTTAAAACATTGGTTCCTAAATTAAAAGTATTATATAATTAAGTAAAAGAGGGTGAGAGGATCCCTCCATCGTGGGAACAATAAATAGTGATTTTAATTTCAAAACCAGGAAAGGATTTGAAGGACCCAGTGTCGTATAGGCCGATTTCCCTAAATAAATTAAGATGCTAAAATATTGACCACAATAATGGCAAAAAGGATTAATATTTTAATGTATAAATATATAAGTAACAACCAATGTGGCTTTGTAGCAGGAAGACAGATCACTAGTTTAATAGGAAGAGTGTTGAATAAAATAGATATAAGAAGAAATAAATTGAAAGAGGGCATAGTAGCATTGAATATTGTTAAGGCTTTTGACTATGAAGAATGGACAGTGTTGAAAATGATTATGGAAAGCTTAGTATTTAGAGAACGATTTAAGGGATTAATAAATCAATTATACTTGAGGAACAAGGCGTATGAACAATGGTATAACAGAACAAATAACACTAGCCCAAGGTACAAGACAAGGATGCCCCCTTTCCCCAGTTTTATTTGTATTGGTCATTGAAACTCTGACCAATGTAATTAGAGAAGATGGAAATGTAAAAGTCATAAGAATAATGGAAAAGTTAGTGGGGGTGTAAATATGTACAATTATTATTATTTTATTTGGCAAATGGAGATAACAGAAATCACTGGGTTAAAGCTCTCCAAAAGTGCAGAGGTAGCATTGCTATCAATTTACCATGGGGTGGAAGGTTTGCAGGCTATGAAGGACTTGCTCACAAATTTATTGACAGCTGCACGAGTTATTATAGCTAGGAAGTGGAAGGGGCAAGGTGAATATAAAATGGAAGAATGGTATAAAGAGGTGTGGGATATAGCTATTAATGATAAATTAACATGTGCTATTAAGGTAAGATGGGGAATATGCAGGAGAAATGATTTTGAGGAGATATGGAAGGTATTTGTAGAATTTGTACTGTTAAAACAGAAAGGGGTCAAACCATCACAAGAGGTGTTGAAATTTTGGGAGGTTGGATAGTTACAATGGAATTGTCTCGGGGGTGGGGTGCACATTTTTATTTGTTATTATTTATTATTCTTACTTCGTTAAAATAAAAATTCAAGAGTCATTCTCGAAATGAAGAACTCAGTTCTGCATATGTTGCCTTACCAAGGACAATGTGACTAGTCCCCAAGTGTAGACTGTTTAATCCGCTAGATATTTTACGATGTGCCGTCCACCCCTTTACATGCTAATGAACACATCTTAGCATGTGAAGAGGGGCATTGAGGAAAACACGCTAACTCCTCCCCTTCAGCATTTTGATCCTTCTCCATGAGTTTGAGGTTACTTTTTCGGACGTGAGGAGCCTCCGATGCTTGTGGAGGTTCTGCTCATGTTTTTGAATCCTGCTTTTCCAGGGCACAAAAATGCTTGGGGAACATAAAAACTGTAGAACCCAGGGCCCTCCTGCCCACTCTCCAAATGCTTTTAAACAGCTAACATTTTAAATTACTTCAGTTTTATTGTTGGCCACAGCAGGGGAAGATTTAGCATTTTGACTGACTAAAAGCCCATATATGCTTTATTTAAGAGGTTGCTGCAATATTGAATTGGAAGATTTCACTAACAAAATTTGCCCCACTAATACGGTAAATAATCTGTGTGGGAGTTCATCTGACCTGTGTACTGAGAAGCATTTTTATTCTGCTTGAATCATGTCTAGTTCCTGTTTACCTCTGTAGAAACAAATGAAAGACTGTTGCAAAATAATCATATTTTCTTCTAGGCACATAAATGCTTGCATGCTCTATTCATGACACACAGCACTTAAAAATGTCAATACTTGAAAATAATGGTTGAGTTAAAATCAACCAAATGAAGTTAAATGTTTCGGGGACTGGCCTGCGATAGCTACTTTCCCTTACAACTCTTCTGATGTAGATGTCTCAATGTTTCCCTGTTTCCCAATAGATTTAATCCTCCTTTCCTGTGTCATATTTAGTTGCAGTCTCTCCCAGCATACCAGCTCATCTGCATTCACTCAGCTTTCATGATAAGCTCTAGCATTCACCATACTCAGCAGAAAATAACCTCACTTGCCCAATTGGCCACTTTGGTGGATCACTCTTTTATCCAGCTGGTTTTTTTTTAAACCATTAACCATGTTGGGGGGGGGGACTGCAAAGGAATATACAAATAATAATAATATTCTATTGTAGTTCACTTTCCTCCTTTTTATACTTTTTTTTAAAAGTAAATCTCAATTGTGGGAAAATATATTGCAGTCACTCCCCTCTCCACCCCATTCTTTTTTAACTTTCCTATTTTGCTTTTGAGTGACATTTTATTTCTTTGTTGGTATTTCAGAAAGCAAAATACCCTTAAAGGTGCTTCCACAGCAGCCATCCTCTCCTGCTTTGTGCATTTTGCCAGAACAAAGATGGCAACCCTGCTTGGGACAGCTTTCATGCATAACATGTGCTCAACATGTGCTCAACCACTAAATTGTATACAGGGCCTCTCCACCCCCATCATTCAGCCTGGACACTGAGGTTCAGCTCTGAGGGCCTTCTGGCAGTTCCCTTACTGTGAGAAGTGAAGTTTTGGGAAACCAGGCAGAGGGCCTTCTTGGTTGTGGTGCCTGCCCTGTGGAACACCCTGCTGTCAGACATAAACATTTATACAACTTTCTGAAGACATCTGAAGGCAGCCTGTATCAGAAAGCTTTTAATGTCTGATGTTTTGTTGTGTTGTGTTTCTGTGGGAAGCTGCCCAGAGTGGCTGGGGCAACACAGTCAGATGGGTGGGGTATTATCTATCTATATCTATCATCTATCTATCTATCTATCTATCTATCTATCTATCTATCTATCTATCATCTATGGACTTATTCACATTTGAACATGATTTAACTGTTAACCCACCTTTCCCCCATTCAAATAGATGTAGTACACACAGACACTTATTTAAATTTAAAATAAAAAAATCCTTCCAGTAGCACCTTAGAGACCAACTAGGTTTGTTTTGGTATGAGCTTTCATGTGGATGCACACTTCTTCAGATACCTTCTTGGTGAGGTTGATGGACTTCCATTTCATGCGGCTCAATGTGGTGTCTTCCATAGTTCCAGTTACAGGTAGGTAGCTGTGTTGGTCTGCCATAGTCAAAACAAAATAAAAAAAAAAAAATTCCTTCCAGTAGCACCTTAGAGACCAAGTTTGTTCTTGGTATGAGCTTTCGTGTGCATGCACACTTCTTCAGATACCATGCACACGAAAGCTCATACCAAGAACAAACTTAGTTGGTCTCTAAGGTGCTACTGGAAGGAATTTTTTTTATTTTATTTTATTTTGACTATGGCAGACCAACATGGCTACCTACCTGTAACTGGAATTATTTAAATTTGTATACAAAGAGCAACTTTTGTATAGGATAGGAATTTTTAATGTGGTTTGCATGTGCAGTTTTCTGGTTTTGTGCAAATCTGTGGGATCAAAGAAATATAACACCTTCAGGAGCTGCTAGAAATAGTCAAGAGTACTGTTAGGAAAACACACGGTTTCCAAATTGCTGCACAATATCTAGAGTGGACATGTTTCTGTGGCTTACACGTGCAGTAGCTGACAATCCTGGGAGAGTTGGGTTGGTTGGTTTTTTTAAGTAAAGGCTAACACATGAGTGAACATATTCAGAGAAATGGACCTTCCACTCAATAGCAGGATTGATATTTTGAATGGTCGGATGGGGTTTTAGGAAAGAACAGGGTCAGAATCAACAACACCTCTGAGCCAGGACAAGAAAGACATTGAGCATATACTCATACCACCAGCTTTCTTCAATTGGGGTTTGGGAAGTCTTGGAAAAGATGAAGTTGGACAGGTTATGTTGGCGAATCCTCAAAGCCAAGCCAATGTGGGTTGCCTTCATCTTAGATGATGACCCTTCTATATGGCACTGTGGTCATATTATACAAAATGTATAGTACCAACTGTGTAAGGTCAACTCAATGATTGATGATAAATTTCCATTTCTCTATACACCTCCAGGGAGAGGCTCAAATAACTATCCCCCGCCCCTGCCCCTGCTTTAAAAAAATCAATTTAAGTCACTTTATTGCCCAGTTCAACAATAAAGCAGCAAATAAGAATGTAGAAATGGTGGTGACTGTACTCGGTTAGTTGGTTCAGTTTATAACAGTGATCAAATGCACATAGGCGCCGTTAAGGTGGGAAAATGCTGCTATGAATGCTAAGCATGGTATTTGGCACGTTACCAATTTCTCCTGACAGACAGCTATTTGAATTATTTCAGATAAGGGTAGTTTGTCTGTCTGATGCTGATGTATCTCTTAACAATGATCCTTAGACAATAAGTCCTTGATTTGCAAATCCTCTTGCCGTCACAAAATGTGTCAACCAAAATTGGTTGTCATGGAAATAGTCATGATGTTATAGATGTGAAAAGGAACTTAACCAAGCTAGGATAATGCACACATGCCTTTCTCCCGTCATTTCTTGGCTAAAATACCGGTACTCTGGAAATAAATGAAAGTCTAAATGATGTCCTTGTGAAGCATATCTACTTTCTTTTTGTAGACCATCAAAAGTCTTCAACAGCCTTTGCCCTTCAGATGTTGTTGAATTACAACTCCCATCGATCTCTGTCAGCATGGGGCTTTTTTCAGCCAGAACTCACCAGAACTCAGTTCCAACACCATTGTCATTCTAAAAGTACAAAGGAGGTGTTTGTGGTGAGTTGTGGCACCTCTTTTTCTAGAAAATTAGCCCTGGGGCTAATTAAGATTGTAGTCTAAAAATTCTGGCAGGCACTACATTAGGGAATGCTGTTGTAGACACTGTTAACCACTTTATAGTCCAACCTTAGCCCTTTGGATCTGAGTGACTACTGTCGGATTCTGCTAATATAACATTAAGGTTTGTGATGATGGTGATACCCTTGTTCTGTCCTGTGATCCCTGAAAATCCTATCTGACCAGAAACTTCAGCGTGCAAAAGAAAAGCGCATGTATACTTTTTTGAGAACTGTTGTCTTTCCTCAGTTTCTGGGTTGAATTAATCAACAGGATAAATATATTATAAAGCCCTTGCTGTATGTCAGAATACCACTGTGAGGAAATGGTGCCTATCTTGAACTTCTTCAAAGTTCTCCATAGATTTGGAACAAGTTTCTTCATCACGTGACGGAGGGGAATGGAAAAGTGCTGTGCCTTGCCTAAGATGAGAAGTTTGAACTGCTCATCACTGCTTCTTGTCATGCAATCATTAAAGGGCCTTTCCCTTTCCCTTTATTGCACATCATACCCAACAGCCACCCCTCCTCTCAGCAGCCACCTCCTGGAAGCTGCCCCTCAAACACACCCAGTGGTGGAGGAACCCTCTCCGGCTCCCGGGGCGGCACACCCCGTATGGAATGCCACACGTGCACACTCCATACGGGCTGCTGCTCGCACGTGGTGTCCATACAGGCTGCCGTGTGAGTGGCATTCCGTATGGAGTGCACATGTGCAGCACCCCGTATGGACGCCGTGCAAGCAGCGCCCATATGGACACCACATGCCCCTGTCCACTCTGCAGCTGGGGGGAAGCAGAGGCCATCTTGTCAAGCCTCCCAGAGTGGCACTCCACCCCTGAACACACCATGCCCTTTGGGAGGACACAGAAGCTGCTGGAGTAGCTCAGTCGGTAGAGCATGTGACTCTTAATCTCAGAGTCGTGGGTTCGAGCCCCATGTTGATTCCTGCATTGCAGGGGGTCGGACTAGATGTCCCTCATGATTCCTTCCTACTCTACGATTTTCTTATGTTCTATGATACTATGTTCTAAGGAGCATTTAGGAGCAGCAACTTCCAACCGCCTTCCAATAGCCACAGAGAAGTGTTTCACTGTTCCCACTTACAGCAGTGGCAAAAATAACTTTTGAATAGGGAGGGAAAGACTACTGCCACTGCCGTGCCATACACCTAGGAGAAGGCCTTCACAAACTTTCACCCCCCAACCACACACAGACCTAGATCAAATCTCAAGTGGTGAGTTCACAGAGTTGGACTTCTGGGTCCTGCTTTAGTATTGCACTAAGAACTGCATTCAGTTGTGAGCTACTCTCTTAGTGTAAAAAAAAAAGAAGGTAAAGGATCCCTGGACAGTTAAATCCAGTCAAAGTCAACTATGGGGTGCGACACTCATCTCACTTTTTACACCGAGGGAGCCGGTGTTTGTAGATGCCTTGATCCTGAAGGCAATCTGTTCTGAAAGGCTTGGAGCATCACAGTTCTAAAAAACAAAATAGTATATTTTGATATGACTCGGTACAAAGGCAGTTTCCCATTCCTGGTGTGCGTATTCTAATCACTCTGCAGCACCAACACTCACTTTAACAAAACAGAAAACAGGAGGGGGGGAAAACAAGTGGCTTTTCATTGTGCAGAAAAATAGCAGAAAGCACTTGGCAATTTCAAACTGTTGCGAAGGACTTAGCCATGTGACTCCTATTAAAGCAGTCAAATATGTGTCAAGTGGTGAATAACCCCCCAGAATGCTTTGAAGATGTACTTCAATGTGATTTTTCCCCCCCTCACTTTTTTTTTCTTGATGGGGGAGGGCTTTTTGAAGGAAGTTGTGAAACATGACCACAGAATGCCACTCTCAAGAGACTGCTTCAGTTACTCCTCCTAGTGCACAGAGAAAAGAAAAGGCTGCTAAAAGGGGGGACCCATTTTTTGCATTTGGAATGCCAGCAGCAGGATGGCAAAAACAAGCATCCTTTTGACACTGACAAACTATTTAGTAGCTAAACAGGGCAGAGCAGGGACATCACAAGAAAAAGTGGGTGGATTAGTGCTGGATCAAAAACGTATAGTGAATTCCAAGGGTTTTCCTGGTCCCCCTTGCTTGGAAGGATAATCTTTTAATCCAGAATATTGGCAGCTTCCTGGGTTCATAGCACACACCCCTTGTATCTGCTCTACAGCACAAATGTTAAAGTTCTGCAGTGTCTCGTTTCTTAAATGTTGATCTGACAATCCTTCCTTGTGGTTTTTTGCAGAAGGGATGAATCACTGGCAAAAGCCACTGCTCAGTAGAATTTAAGAAGTGGCATGTTGGGTCAGACCAGTGGGCAGTGGCTCCCTTTCCACCAACCCTGGCTTATCCAGACACTCTGGGGAGTCAAAAGGAGAGCATGGTGGATATTTCAGTTCCCAGCATTGACAGTGACAAGGATGAATAAGGTGCTAGTAGAACTGTTCTGTTACACAAACTACCTTCTTGCATCTGCAGTCCCTCTAGTCAAGAAAGCACAGGGCTCTTAAGTGATATAAATCATGCTTGGAGCCTGAAGGAGCATCTCCATCCCTGTTATTCAGCCCGGTTCCCTCACTGCGAGAAGTGAGGTTACAGAGAACCAGGCAAAGGGCCTTCTCAGTAGTGGTGCCCACCCTGTGGAATGCCCTCCCATCAGATGTCAAGGAGATAAGTAACTATAGAGCCTTTAGAAGACACCTAAAGGCAGTCCTGTATAGGGAAGTTTTTAATGTTTAATGTTTTATTATGTTTTTGTACGTGCTGGAAGCCACCCAGATGGGCAGGGTACAAATAATAAAAATTATTATTATTGGATTATGCCACTCTAAGCTCACCCCCCATTGAATTGTAGGATCACTCACAATATCTTAAACCCAAAGCTAGCCTCCTCTTTGAGAACCCGCACATACATGTGCAATTGTTGTGCTTTTATCTGAGATCTAGTATTGAATTTTCATTAAATCATTAAGTAGCCATTTGCTGACTCAGCCCTTCTGTAAGGAAATGTAGAATGACTTAATGGAAGAGTTGTGGCAGGCCTTTATCTCTGCCTGCTCTGGCCTTATGGACAGCTCCATGGGGAATAATAGACTTGTAGAAACATCTGAAAGAGGACAGCAGCAACTCTTACTGAAAACTGGCACAGTTTTTTTATGCTCCTCTTTTGGGTAACTGCCTATAACCAACAGCTGCCCCCGCCGTCTGTCAGCAGGAGCCTGCCAGTTTGCTGTGAACATAGGCTAACATTTCACACCTGCCAGAACTATTGGTAAAACTTTGACCCGAGTTCTTGGGGTTTCAGCTTCAAAGGGATACAAGTAAGAAGAATCATTATAAGAGCGACATGTAGGGATAGCGGTGCACAGGTTAGAAATGAATGTTAATGTTAGCAATGAGATCTGATGTGATCTACAGCCCTGTAGCCTTTACACATGTGCATTTACAATACAGGTAATCATTCAAAAAGAACTAGCAATAGTTATGCTGGCAGATTTACTATGTGCACTAGAGGCCAAAGAGCAAAAGGTCACTTTGCAAATATCCTTTTCAGGTGTCTCTCAATGCCTATCAGAATGCACATAAATGTACAGGAACACTCTGAAGAAAGTTGTTTTTACGACCTGCCTGGCTCATAGCACAAATTAAAGGTTGGAAATAAATTCCTTACCAGAACTGTCAAGGCAGCTACCAACTTTAGAGATCCCCACATCTCTGAAGACAGAAATAAAGACTGTGTAGGTAGTCTAAGCTCAGTGTTGAACCCAGGTGAAGTGCTACTCTGAAACTCCTGGTTAATACACATTTTTAATAATGGCTACACACCTTTCTCTAATTAGGCCACATCTTCCTAGGTATCTGATTTCACAGGCTGTGATCCTCCAGCCATGCAGGCAATGTAGGCCAGGGCTGGCTAACCTGTAGCCTGCAAGCCCCCAAAAGTTGCTTTTGGCCCCCATTTAATTTTTATTTTAAAAAGAACCAATGTTCACATAGTTTCCCAGTTGTGATCCCCAAAGTTGTTGTTTATTTGTCCCTCTAGAAATGTTGTTTAAATAAAAGATAAACTCTGTGATTTCTCCAAACCCCTCCCCAACATTTGCCTGCTAATTATTATTTAAAAAAAAATCTACTGACCACTCCTATGGGTCTTCTGCTGTGGTTCCATAATGTCAAAAGGCTTTGTGATCCCCTGACCCCATCTTCCCAAAATTCATTGTCCTTTAAAAAAAATGAACAATTTGGCCACACCCACTTTGGCCATGTCCACTTTGACATATGGACCCAAGAGGTTTGACCATGAGTCAATGCTGCCTTTGGCCCAAAAATGGTTAGCCACCCATGGCGTAGGCATTCACTCCTCTCCCTGGTTGATGCGTACAATAGCAATTGGTGGATTGCTCCCTGAAGAATCCAAGCTGCACCGATTGTTATGGAATTGTTCCATGCCCAATTATCCCTTTCTTTGGAGGCTTCCCCAAATAATTCCTAAGTGGCAGTCTTGGAACTATGATAATAGCCCATCTCATCAATCTGGGAGCTCCTGCTGGCACATTAGACAGCACTGATCTCCCCATTGCCTCGCCCCACATTCAGTCCCTCCTGGGAAGCAACGGTGAGGCTGGTACCAGAGGCCAGGTATGTTCTGCCTTCACTCCTTGTTGGTCACTGTATTAATCTGAAATGTGTCTTAACAGCTAGCTAGATGGTTAACCCTGTCACTTACAGCACAAATCCATGCCTGCTACTCAGAACTTGCTCCCAGGGAAGCATGTACAGCAAAACTTGGGTCTCCAGCAATTTTTGGACTACAACTCCCATCATCCCTAGCTAGCAAGACCAGTGGTCAGGGATGATGGGAATTGTAATCCAAAAACAGCTGGAGATCTAAGTTTGGGAAACACCACTGCACCGTATAGGATTGTAGGCTAATGTTACCAGACGTTCCCGTTTCCCGAGGACAGTCCGCATACAAAATCCATTGAAGTTGAAAAGTGTTCCCGGATTCACTGAAAAAATCTGGTAACCTTATTGTAGGCTCAACTTTATCTAGCCTTCTTTATCCATTGTCTAATACTGCTACAATTGCAATGGTTAATGATGAAAGAATGGGTAAAGGAGGAAGCAGAATAACAGTTATGGCATATTTCCTGTAGAAGGCTCGTGACAGTTGTTTTCCCAACCAAATGAGAGCCACGGATGATTTCTGACTTCTTTTCTCTTTGCCTTAGTTTAGGGTTTCTTTTTTTAAAAGGTTTGTCCATGAATTGTGTATTAGCATAACATTTGTGACACTCAGAGGTTACACAGCTCATTAAAGTTTGTCCACATAGAGGGTGCAGTGGTTCATAGGGTCTGAGCTGTCAATGATGTTTCTTTCAGCAGACAATAAATACTGGTCGCTGCTAAAAATAATCAATCTGTTTCAATTTTTTATTGTGTAGAGGTCAGCAAATAGTGCACACATCTGCAAACAGTCCTTTGAAAAAAAATGACATTGGCCTTTTGATGTTTGCACATGACAGCCTTGTATGCAGCTGACTATCTCTTACATAAACATTTCAGGAGAATCCGTGCATTTGAGATGTGCTGGGGACTGAAGTCGAGATGTTCATTGTAAGTAGCCTTTAAGAAACTGGTATACAGATCTCAAACTGGCTGATTTTGACCCATTCAGACCTAGCCAAAGAATCTTCAATAAATAAATTGTGGAGTTGGGGGAGGTGTTATTTGATTTAAACTACAAATTGAAAAAAAAGATCACAGGATTTATTTTTTTAAGAAATCCTTTCACATCTTAAATACATTGGAGGGAATTATGATTTGATCTTGCAACACTCCCAGGCAATAAAAAGGAACTCAGACCCTTCATTAAATTATCTGTTGTGAATTATTCTATCGTAACTAATCAAAAGAGTGGTTCCAGTCAGAAATATTCTCCCTCTTCTAATTTGATTCTGGGTTTAACAATGCAAAGCAATTTCCTCCAGTACTAAACTAATCTCCACTGTACACCTCTCAGTTGTGCTTTAATGATTTGAATTTAAATTGCCACCACATGGTTAGGACTATGCACAGCTGCTAGAATATTCAGATGTGCTTCCCATGTTGTATGGAAAGCACCCTCACCAGTGCTGTGAGTGCTCAGACCTCAGCAGTGCTGGGGTAGTTAATTCCCCACACCATGCAGCCAAAAATGGAATCATCCTAAAAGCTTGAGAGAGATAGGGATTCCAATTTTTTTTAATGAAATTGGTGCAGTAATTATTAATATAATACTTTTTATTTATTTATACCCCGTCTATCTGGTTGGGTTTCCCCAGCCACTCTGGATGGCTCCAACAGAATATTAAAAACACGATAAAACATGTTGAATCCATGGGTTCAGTGCCTGGCACCTAGAAACTCATGACAGACAGGAGTCTGGCACCCACAAATTCATAACATTTCACTTCATTGCAGCCTAAGGAAAGCTGTTTATTGGCAGAACACACTGGTCAGAAACTGAAAGAAACAGGGGGATGAGGAGGTCTAAGGGTGAAGTATTGCGCCTGTCCATCATAATACTGCACATATTACTACAGGGTGTTGAGAAGGGTTATTTTTAACTATTAAGTGAAAAACAGCAGCTATAGTCTAGGCCAGAAGTGTTTTCCTTTGGTGACCCCCGCCATGTTGAAAAGCATGTGTGTTTGTGTGGCCTTTCCTGTCCTTTCCAGAAAATCACCGTGCTGCATGAAAAGAGGTCTAGAACTTATAAAAATAAATTAAATAAAACCGCTTAACCCACTAAAAAATATATATTTTTTAAAATGAATATTAAGGGGAGCCATGCCCATTGTTAAGCAGAGAAGTTAAGTAATGGTGTCATGTCCTCCATTGTGACACGTCCACCTGCTGAGTGACTTGGCTGAGGACTTTGGGAAGAGCAACTATTTGAGGATAGTTCAGGCGAGAGGAGATAGTTTGTGAATATGTTTTCCAATGCAATGAAGAATCTTTCTTCCTCTCAGGTGTAAGTAGGATTTCTCATTCTCAGAGCCACCTTAGATGCTTTGAGGTAAGTGGCTTGCCTTGTCCCTTGTGGGCATCATCACAAGAAGGGCACTTCCCCCAGCTGTTTTTCAAATCATTTCATTGTTTGTTTAGTCCATGGACTTGGAAATTAGTCTATCCAATTCAGTGGGTCTTAACTCTGATTAGCATATTAGACAAGCACAGGGTTGTACAGTGGTACATCGGTTTTCGAACAGCTTAGTACCCAAACAACTCAGAACCCGATTGCTGCAAACCCGGAAGTAGGTGTTCTGATTTTCAAACTTTGCCTCAGAAGCCGAACATGCTCCTGAGCTTCCGTTTTCACTGTTGTGCAGCTCATTTGAGGGGGGCCCCCATCGTAATTAAGGCTTTTCCCCTGCCATTTTTACCCTTGTGCAGCTCTTTTAAGCCCCCCCCCCCATCATAATTAAACCCTTCTGTTTCTGATTGCAGTGTTCTGAGGTGATATTTGGTGCTTTTGATTTTGCTATTTTTTGTGTTTTTGTTTGTGTGGTTTTTTCATTTTTGTGACTGTGGCTTGTTTTTTGTTTTATGATTGATTGGTTGATTTATTGTGTGACTGCAGAAATGGATAAAAGCCCCCCATCCAAACAACGAGTATCATCAGTGCAGGTAAGAAATGTTTTTTTAAAAAATTCTATCATCTATAATACAGTCGTACCTCGGCTTACGTACGCTCCGGGTTGCGTACTTTTCAGGTTACGAACTCCGCTAACCTGGAAGCGCAACCCGGTGCATGCGCAATTTGCACATGCGCAGAGCGTTTTCTACGGTTTTTCAGGTTTTTTCGATCTGCGCATGCACAGAACGAATTGTTCGGGTTATGTCCTTTTCGGGTTACGTACTGTAACCCGGAATGGATTAAGTACGTAACCTGGGGTACCACTGTACTGTCTTATTTATTTTATAGTACAGAACATTGATTATTGTTTTCATTTTATGGATCAATGGTCTTGTTAGATAGTAAAATTCATGTTAAATTGCTGTTTTAGGGGTTGTTTTTAAAAGTCTGGAATGGATTAATCTGTTTTGCATTACTTTCTATGGGAAAGCGTGCCCTGGTTATGGAACGGACTTCCGGAACGGATTCTGTTTGAGAACCAAGGTACCACTGTACTGTTCATATCTGTTTCCACCACTGCCACAAGCAGGCAAATAAATAAATTGCAGGTGGACAGCTTTGGGCCTGGTTTCAAATCAAACATCTTAAAATCACCAATTCTGAGGTTGGGGAAACAGCTGTGAAACTACCATTGTCCATTTACTTCAGCCCTACAGGCACATAGAAAGCAATCAATACCCTTTCAGAGCAATGTTCAGTTCTCATTGTAAGTGCAGGTCACATCCACACCATACATTTAAAGCACATCTCTGGCTCCTGGCTCCTGCTCCCCCCCCCAAGAATCCTGGGAACTGTAGTTTGATAAGAGTGCTGGGAATTGTAGTTTGGGAGGGATGTAAACTACTGCTCCCAGGATTTAGGGGTGTGTGAAACCCAGGTGCTTTAAGTGGGTGTTCTTGGTGTTTGCTGTGGTTGGGACCCAAAGGACCCATGCTTTAGACTTGCCCAATAATTTATCAACAAGAGTATGGGCTAAGTCCCATATTCTTTGGTAATTCAAATAGCTTCTCTCCCCCTATGTTTTCTTTCATCCTTTCTTTCCAATTCCTCACGGGGTTTCTTGTATTTCTTCCTATCTTACAATTTGCTTACACAAAAGAATGACGTCTGAAAGTCTATCCTTGACACAGCAGGGGCGCCCAGTTTAGTCTGTGTGTGTGTGTGTGTGTGTGTGTGTGTGTGTGTTCGTGTGTGTCAGGAACAGTACATTGAGTGATTTATTTATTTAGTAAGTTTATCCCCTGCCTTTCTTCATCACCACTCCCAGGGCAAGTTACAAATGACAAACACTTAAAACAATTCAGGTAAATAACAACTAATGAAAAAGTAAGAAATAAAAGTCTTTATAGCCTCTAAAATTAAATTTATACTGCCAACAGCTTTAGATTTTAAGTAGTAGGTACCATACTTCTTTGGAACCCATCTGTTGTGTTATCTCCCCTCCTGCTTCTTTTTATTTATAATTCCCAGAAGTGGCTACAATTAGCCTCCTACAGATAGTAATAGACTCCGAGTCAGGGATTAAATCCACCAGACCCACACCTTAAATGCAGTTCTAAATTTTGGAGAAAACAAACTTCTAAGGTATTCTGCCTGCTGTTACTTACCCTAATACTTGGAACTCCAGCTGACAGTGTCTCGGCCTCAGCTGGCAAAGCATCAAGGTTAAGCAGACATGTGAGGAAACTCCCATTTAAATATATATTTTAAACAACTGAGACTAATAAGGGCACAGTAAGGCAGAACTGCACAGTTAGGTCACATGTAGTTTTAAAAGGAATTAGATAAATGTATGGATAATTGTAGATAACTATAAAACATTATGACTAAATGAAAATGCGAGCTTTAGATGTAGCATGCCACACTGGTAACCAGTTGCTAGGGCAGCGTAGGGAACCTACAGCCCTCTTGGTGTTGAACTACAACTCCCACCAGCCCCAGCCAGCACAGCCAATGGCCAGGGGTGATGAGAGTTGTAGTTCAGCAATATCTGGAGAGCCATAGGTCCCACTCCCCTGTGCTAAGTGGGAAGCACTATTGGCTTAATGCTCTGTTGTCGGCTTTCCAGAAGCATCTATCGTGACCCACTATGGGTAACAGGATGCTGGACTAAAATAATAGTTGGAAGGGTCCCCAAGCGTCATCTAGTCTTACCCCCTGCAATGTAGGAATCACAGCTAAAGAATGCCTGACAGATGGCCATCCAACCTCTGTGTAAAAACCTCCAAAGAAGGAGAGTCCACTGCCTTTCTTCTAACTTGAAGCCATTGGTTTTGGTTCTGGAACAGCAGAAAACAAGCTTGCTCTATCCTCCATGTGACAGCTCTTCAGATACCGGTATTTGAAGATGGCTATCACAGGGGTCAGCAAACTTTTTTTCAGTAGGGGGCCGGTCTACTGTCCCTCAGACCTTGTGGGGGGCCAGACTATATTTTGGGGGAAAAAATGAATGAATTCCTATACCCCACAAATAACCCAGAGATGCATTTTAAATAAAAGCACACATTCTCATGTAAAAACACCAGGCAGGCCCCACAAATAACCCAGAGATGCATTTTAAATAAAAGGACACATTCTACTCATGTAAAAACACGCTGATTCCCGGACTGTCCACGAGCCAGATTTAGAAGGCGATTGGGCCGCATCCGACCCTCGGGCCTTAGTTTGGGCTATCATATCACTGCACAGTCTACTCTTCTCCCAGCTAAACAGGCATATGATGCCCCCAACGTAAGGCTTGGTTTTCAGACGTGATGGGCTCTGTTCTGAGTAGGGCTCTGTTGTGTTCTTATGAGATGAAATGCAACAGAACAATAAAATGAAATGATTCTTTCCGAGATAAATAAAGGAAACAAAAGAACTCTGGTAGGAAGAGATAGTTTCAGACAATGAAAGAGGAAGACCAAAGAGAAAATGTTACTATATCAATAATCATAACAAAATATTATTTAAATGTTTTAAAATGAACCATTTTTGACATACAAGAAGAAAAGGATGAAACTTAGCACTTAGGGGGAAATATAGAACTTGGGCAAATTTATCAGTATGGTGGAGGAAACAAATAAACAAATGGAACCAAAGCAGAGGAACTTAAGAAGGGAAGGGGGTGTTGTTCTCCAGCAAAGATAAAATGGCAGGACCCCAACTTTCAGTATTAGTTTCCGATTTAGGACTGTGTGTGTGCCTGCCTTAGAAATGCCTTTTTAATGACATTGCAATTAATTTAAATGTTAAGCACCTTATGAAATTGAAATCAAGCCCTGTGATGATGGCACCAGGTGCTTCTCTCTCCCCCCCCCCCTCTTTTGTCTGCAGGGAGGGAAAAAAGCAGGCTAGATCTGCAGAAGTCACAGGTAGGTCATTAATCAAAAACACAGCAGGAATCATAATGTAGTTCCTGCAGCAGGAAACTGTTAGCACAGAATGCGAGGCCATTATTTCTCTCCATATCCAGTCAACCTGAAGAGTATATAAAAAAGAGGCTCTTTAAATCAGTACCTAATGTTAATGCCCATATTTCCATGATCTCATATGTTAAACTGCATTTTGTTATTCCTTTCTCTTGCAATGACTGGATTATGTACGCTATCACTCCTCTATGTATACTTTTTCCCAATCAAAACCAGCAGGCACACTCGACTGTGTATTGCTCCAGGAAAACAAAACACCAAATTTTAAATCTGCACTAACTAAGATGAAAAGGGAACTCAGCGGGGCATAATTTGAGGAGAGAATCACACTGTAAATCCTGTTGAATTCAAAGGGGCAGATTTACAGCCAAGAAGATCCTATTCTCAATTTAAGCCTGCCGGGAGAGATAGGATTGCTCCCAAATCTCTCCGCACCAGTGGAGCAAAATGTTGAATTTGCACCTGTGCAAAAAAAATCCCCAATGCTAGAAGAAGTGTACTGCCAGCAAAATGTTTATGCCATCCCCAACGCCACAACCACAACAGGATTCCAATTAACTCTTGAGCCAGCTATGGATCTCAAAAGAAGTATATAAGCGCCTGCCAGGGAACACAAAACAGAATCTCAAGTGTGGGGAACTTTTGGGTCTCCAAATGCTGCCGAACTACAACTGCAACCAGAGCATCTGATGCATCAGTAGCCCAACCCAGCAGCACGGGAAGGATGTGGGTGGACTGACAGATTGGGTTTGATCCCTGTCTGTGTGTCAGCTCCAGGTATGTGCAGTTGGGGTCCTGGATTGGGTCTAATGCTGTCTTGTGATACCAGCTTAGGATCCAGAGGATCCCACGCCAGCTCAGCCCTGCCACCCTCAGAATGCCCTGTTTTGGTGGTTTTTTTTGCTGGGCTCCCCTAGTTCAAGTGGTCTTCTGCTTTCCTGCACATTTGATAGGAAGAAAGGGGAGGTCTGTACCAGCGACTGCAACCCAGCAGGAAGCTAGGTCAGCCAGAAGACACATAAACTGAGGGACACCTCCGCTCAATTCACCACCCCGCAGCCCAATGTGGGAGGGTTTTGGATTGCAGACTAATCATATTTAAAATACTAATATGTAATTGTATGAAATGTAGGCTATCATAGGAATGAATTTTATAAATTATAACACCACAGTTAGAAAGAGTAAAAAGATACTGCAGGATCAGTTTTAGAAGACTGTCTCAAAGGTGCACGGCATGTACATTATTTGATCAAATTAATACATCTTGTCACATTCCAGAAGGATAGGAGAGGTAATAATAATACAAGAGATTATATTGAAAGCTGAAATACATTCATAACACACTGAAATAATTGGTTCAATCAATTTATTGCCAGTTTAATTTATTTTAATCAGTTTTTGAAGCATCAGTAACTTTGGAACATAAGATGATTATGTTATGTATTTTTTTTGTCTCGTAATTTGACTAACTAAACAAAATTATCCCGTACATATTTTTATATGCATGACCTAATATGACTGATACAGCTATGAAATACAATGATCGGATAATGAGAACTTTATTTTGAATTTAAAATCCACATATTTCTCTTTCCTAGATTGGGTTTGGGTATGTTTTTTAATGGTTTAACCCATGAACCTCTCTGACAAGGGGCTCTGTGGCTGTCCTGAAGGTGAACCAGACAGCATTGTGTACAGCAGGGGCATCCAGTGTGGTGTCTTCCAGATGTTGTGGACTACAAATCTCATCATCTCTGATTGTTGGCTGGGGCTGATGGCCATCCATCACATCTGGAACGCATCAAATTGGTTTCCTCTGGGGTATAGTCATGCTTAACTGAGAAGCATTTAGGCCTCATCTGCATTATGCATTTATAGCAGTATCATACTTCATTCAACAGTCATGGCTTCCCCTAAAGAATGCTGGGAAGTGTCATTTGTTAAGAGTGCTGAGAGCTGCTAGGATACTCGTATTCCTCACACTGAGCTACAATTCTCAGAGTACCGGTAGTTCAATGATCAGTGCCAGGGAACTCTGGGATCTCTCAGTATGTGATGATAAATTTGTCAACATTGTAGTATGCATGTATCTTAACATGCACATTTTTGTATGCATTTCCCCCCTTCTACAATGTATTTCTGCAGTGCTTTTTTCTTTTAAAAAATGTTTTGGGGTGCTCTCATTTTCCTACTCATATTGAAATACTGCCCCTCAATGAGGCCAAACTTAGATTCACTAAATATTTAGGGGTATATGTACCCCTGCATACCCCCAGAAAAAGCACTGTATTTCTGCATGTTATTTTCACTAATATATGCATTTATATGCACGCTTTCCTGTAATACACATATTTTTGGACATAGACTTTGGCTGGAGAACTGCATTGTAAAATTCTGTGAAGTGTGAATTTTCAAGAATACTACATTTCAAATTTCATATTTCATGATGTGCTAATTACACAGGCTTGCATCAATATTCAAATCAAACTGAATTTCTCATCCATCTCCCATTGTAAGCTATCATTTTAGTTAGAACCATTTACCAGAAATTCTATTAACTCTTCAGAAATGGGACTCTTATTGCTCTTCCTTGCTCCCTCTCTCTTCTGCCTCCTTGAAGACTGATCCTATCTGAATGAGATTTCACTCTTGAAATATCTCCCATTGCTTCAAGGCATGCACACAACCTTTCCAGCTGCTGATTTTTAGAGATGCTTCTTCATTTTCATGGATAATAATGCCTTTGCCCTTTCATTGTTTTAAGGACGATGTTGACCCTGGAGGAAATAGGATGAGCAGGGTTTTGAAGTTTAATTTTCTTCCTAAATGGCCCATCAGTAACATAAGCTTCTTGGAAATATCCTGCTATTATACACTGCAAAAAGGGAGCTGACTGAAGTACAAGGACGTGTGGTGTTTGGAGTGTGAGATCAGGTCTAGTTACAGATGATCATTCCTGAAGAGCAATGGGAACAACTTCCTCTTAATGTTACCATGGCACCAGCTCTCCAACCACCATAATATATTCATGCAGTGGGAAGGGATAGAAACTTTGCTGCAGGAGGAGGGGTGTCCACTAATTTTTATCTTGGTGCCAAATTTCAGCCCCTTTTCTTAGTCCCATATAAGTAATTGGAATGGTGACATTTACTAGATTGTCTCAGTTGGTCTAGTCAGTTAGATAGAGGAAGCATTATATTATGGGATTGCATTGCATGGTTTTGGGGTTTTTATAAGGGCTACCTGTGTGTGGTTTTAAGTACATTTTTATGTATGAAAAATATTTTAAAATAACATTTCAGGCAAGTTCCATAGCTACTCCAGGCGGCAGCAAGGAAGAGTGACTCTTTCTATGCACACTAGGAAAATCTGCTAGGGATGACCTGAATTACTTTACACCCACCACTGCTGCAAAAAAGGGTATCCTGTCAGTGGTTTTTCAAGGACTGTAAGTAAGGGTAATTAATGCTTGTGGTGACACAGCCATGCTCCTCTTTCCCCAAAAGTCAATTCAGAGTGAAGGCAATGCAATACAGATAACATTGCCTTCACTCTGAATCAGCACACTAGGATGTCACCATGTAACAGTGAAGACAGACTTCTGAGTGAAAATAGGCAGCATTGCTGCTCTACTTAGTTTGGTTCATGACTTCATTATATAGTCAGTTCACACTGGTTATATTTTGTCATGAAATCATGACACTCACAGCAACATCCCTGGGAGGGCAAAGAAGAAAATGTCACTGAACTGAAGTAACAGCAGAGAAACACAAAAGCTGTAACTTACAATGAAAATTTTTGTGTGGGGTTTTTTAAGCACTTTGCAAGGGAATGCAGTGTCCCTAAAAATGCAATGTTTTCCAGCTGACATTCAATGTGGCCCTAAAGTGTACCCACACTGTTGCAAGCCGTTGTTGTTGTTGAACTGCTCAGAATTAGTCCCAGCTTTTTCTAGTTACTTCTTCAAGCACTACAGAAACCAGCAAAATAAGTTTAACCACAGACCACTTGGGGGCAGGAAAAAATGACTCTGCATACTACAGTGTCAGATCTACATAATCACCTTCAGCTCTGAAAGCCCATCTCTACACATATCACTAAATAGTATTTGCCATTTCCAGATAGCATTTCTTCTCTTGCCATAGGAATATAAAAATATTGTTATGTGCGCCCCAGTTTTCTGAGAACTCCAGGGCTGCAACATAGGTGCAGGTTCTGTTTCCTTTGAAATTACATCACTGGAAATTTCTGGCAATGTGTGTTATATACAGGGCCCATGAGACAAACTGCCTCAGGCAGCAGAATCCAAGGGGCGCTGGATATATGGTTTATTTACACATATATACAGATTGAGAATAAGCAGAGATTCATAGCATTAAGCCTGCAACAGATGCCCCAAATTTCACTGCTCCTCATCAGATTTCTAGGGGAATCACTACCACTATCAATTGCCTATAGATGGCAACTTGGCTCTCCTTTTTTTAGGCTTAGTGTGCCATCTTGGAAGACAAAAAGATTGGCCATCTTCCTGACTTTCTAGACCATTCACAGTCAAGCTGATAACCACCAGTTCACACAGGGACATTTTCAGACAAGCATCTTGCCAAACCAGCTCCTATGCTCTTGCTCATCATAGTTTGGGGTGGCCAATGGCATGCCCTCCAGATGTTGCTGCACTTGAACTCCCACTCCATCCCTGAACATTCGCCATGCTGGCTGGGGATGATGGGAGGTGGAATCCAGCAACATCTGGAAGGCATCGCATCGCATTGACTATCCCCATCCTAGACCCCTGGTTTAGAAGAGATCCTGGAAGGTCACTCAAGCCGGCCTCCAAACACACAACAATTTGCTTGGATATAGGTAGGAGCTGTACTTGGGAGCTAAAAAAAAATGAGACAGAATTGGACTTGCAGGAATTGTGGCTTCTCATGATAAAGTGCACACAGAATTGAACTTAAGGAAGACTGCTGCACCTGAACTTCTGTTCAAGGCTTATAAAAAGCAACAATTGTTACATAGGCACCTGACACCAGTGGCTCCTTGTGCAAACAGCTATTCTGGTGTAGAATGAAAGCCTTCCTGCTCACATTAATGAAGGTGCACCTCTTCAGACTCCACCTGCCCCATCAGTCAGAATGTAAGAAGGCAGCAATTTCCATACTACTGTATATTGGTCATAATCAGCGCTGTTTCCATTCCGCTGCAGTTCAGCTTCCTCCAAAAATTAGCTGATTTTTATTGCTGTTTGCTATGGTCAAATATAATTAATGATGTAATTAATTTCACACCATTCATTTCAATTCAAAGGGAATGGGAAAATTAGGAGGGGGTAGTTATTAACTCTACATTGTTTGTGGACTAAAACAACAACAACAACAACTGGTTGTATTTGCGTGCCTGATTTCATTCCTGACCACGTGCAAACTGCAGCAATTTCCGTTCACGTATCTGTCATTCACACCCATCAGTTAGGAGAGTGGGGATGTTTTGTTGCATGGGAGATCTCTGTGTGCATCAGAGCACCTGCAGAGCTTTGAACTGGGAACATTGATTTTAATGAAACATTCTTCCCAATGACTCTGCTGGGGATCACACCTGTTCCCGTTACCTAATAATCTGTGATTTGCCCAATTAGGTGATAGCTTCCCCACATTTTCCTGAAATTGGATAATAAATAAGAAGCTGTGAAAACAACTGCTCCCTTTTCCTCTTAAGTGTGTTCTAATTCTTAATGCTCGCTATCTAAGCTTTAGATATAGTGGAAGGGGAATGAGTAATACAAGAAACATGGGGCTAAAAATAATTTTGAAAAGCACTTCAAACTGCTTAAGATCAAATCGGCCCTAGTTTTTAATCACTCTTATCACCATTATTAATATGTATTTTTCAATTTATTGCTCTTCACTCTAAGGTCCGAGGAAAGGTTACAACAATTCAAAATACAACATTAAAAACAGTTTAAAGCTACTTTTTGTAGCCAGCCTATTAAAACATTAACTTGAAAGGATTTCTTCTAGTGTAATGTAACAAAATAGAATTAGGAAACTTATTTCACTTGTCAGTGGTGAGATACTGACAAACTGTGTTTCCCCTTATATTGAACTACTGTATACCCATGTATTGGTTTTTTAGTTACATTTTCACTCTGATTTCTGTTGTGAAGCTATTAAAAGCTATTATAATCTGGCATGGCAAGTCGAGGAAGAAAGAGCCGCACACCCATCTCTCAGCCATTAATTCTGTGTACTCTTTAATTAGTATGCACAGTGAATGCTATCCCGGAAGACTCCCAACTGAGTAATGTCATTTTTGCATTAACCCCATTTGCAGCCAACGTAGTCCTATTACTGCTGCTGCTCCTGATGGTAATCGCTTGCTTATCCTTTCCCTGTCTCCCAGAGAGGGTGAACAGTGGCAGCCAGATGGAGGAGACCCATTCACCTGCCCGCTTTTCTCCCAAACAAGAGAGCAGTGTCTGACTGTCCAGGACTTGGATAAAAACCAGGTGAGTCATTGGGAGGTACTCACACACCTGTTTTTCAGTAATGATGAAAGTGAAATCAAAACTCAATAGACTTTAGGGTCCTTCACAAGTCTCCGCACCCATCAACATATAGAGAAGCAGAGGCATGCATGCTGCCCCCAGCCATTTTGGTGCCTTCACTGTTGGTGTGAAAGGGACCTGCCTATGTTCTGTAGTGGCATGCGGTGAAAATGTTGGTAGGGAACAATTAGGAGCAGAGGCGCTACTTTAACACTCTGATTTACCAGGAACATTTAGGGTCCACTGCATGCCAGTGGTTCTACTATAAGGCTTTTCCATATGAGCAGGAGCTTTGGGTTCAAGAATGGCTGCAACTTCTGCCTTTGTGCATGCATGCTGTAAACACATTCACAACTGCATAATTATTTATTTATTTAATGAAATCCATACACCATTTAAAGAAACCCCCAAAATGGTTTATAAATCAATAAAATGGAGCAAAAATTGACAGCCATACTTTAAAACATACAAAAGTTAACATGCTAAAACAGATTAAAATCACCTCAGCATCTGAGTAGGCTTGTCCAAACAAGCAGGTTCCAAGTGCCTGCTTGATCTCAAGAGCCAGTGAGTTCCAAAGTTGCAGGGGCTGCCACACTAAACGATTGAGTTCTTACAAATGCAGGTACTATGTGGCACCTATAGTGCCAATTTGAGTGGGGACATGTGGGAAATATCCTTAAGATGAAGGGAAGGTTTGTTTGTTTGTTTGTTTGTTTGTTTACTTCCTTTATGAATCATTTCCTCTAAAACATCTCAAGGTGAATTAGCAATTAAAAAAAAATCTAGAAAAACCATTTCAAGTCCAATGTGGACACAGAGAGGGATAAAATATATACAGTACTTAAAGGGTTTGTTAGAAAAGGAAGATCTTCAATTGGTGCTGAAAAGATGACAGAGATGGTGCCTGTCTGATAGGACTGAGAAGGTGTTCCAGAGGGTAGGTGCCACCACACAAAAAGCCCAGTTCTGACATTGTGTGTAATTGACCTCCTGATAGGATAGAATTTGCATGTTGCCCTCTTGGGCTGGGTAAGTAAGGGATGAGAAGATCAGTTGGGTATACAAGGGATGAGACCATGTTTTAGGCATCCCGTTTGCTAGCTATATTATGCTTTGTACACCAGTACTTGCACCTCGAACTGAGCCTGGCAGCTAACTGGCAATGGGGTGGGGTGGGTGGAGAACACCCCCCACACAACGTGTTGGATATCAGGGACTGCTTGTGCTTGGCCAAGTGCCTAGTATCAGCTTGCAGATGTAAAGGCCAGGCTATGGCAAAGCCAACTGTTGATGTATGGCTATCCTGTGCAAGCGTTTTGTGATTTAAAACAAAAGCAAAAAACATAATTCAAAGCTGAACTTTAATGTGTTTATAATTCTGCAATGTGTTGAATGCGCAGCAGTATGAAATGGGGAACATTTGTTTGCATTTGTTTGCAATTATTAATGCAAAGCAAGGAATCCCCCCCACACACACACAAACCAAGATTTAGAAAACTGCACTGGTTTTGTTTATTATTCAATTAATATTTTAGCACTCCAAATAGCATGTCAGACTACCTCCTGTATTTACCGCTTGTGTGTATAAGATTTGGCAATTTGCTTCTTTCCCTTTTTATAATCAAGGAAATAAGATATGCCCTTAAAATTATGTATTGCTAGAAAGTGTATTTGCAAGTAGCAATGAGTCACTCCCATGAGTGCTGCATTTGCATTTTGTTACTTACATGCTTTGCAGTCTCACTGGATGAAAAGCCTTGACTCTCTTCCTCCTAACACGCAGCTTATTTGTGCCAGCATATTTTGGAGGGAATCTACTGCTGTGTCACAGCAATGCTGCTGTTGCTATAGTGACAGAGATGCTTGTCTCTGCTTCATCACCTTTGTCCCCCCCAACCCTGCCGCTTTTACATCACTTACCCTGCCAGGGCTCACAAAAGGCAAGCAATTTCATTGGGGGTTCCTATTCTGTTTTTCAGCCACATGACATTACACTACATTCATGTCACTTTCTTTCATATGGGTTTGTTCATTTTAAAGTCTGCATTGTTACAATGTGAATCTTTATTGTGTGTGAACAATGTTAGTTTTAAAAATCAGGCTTCATAGGGTTGCTATACGGCTAGAATTTTCCAGGCATATCAGGAATACTGCAGCCGCAAGCAGTGTCTGGGCAGAAATTGGCTTAAGTGTCCGGGAAAATCTGGACATGTGGCAGCCCATGTTGTTTTTGCCAATTTCCCTCAGAAATAGCTCAAAAATGTCCAATTTCTTTGCAATTCTATTGCCCTGTATTGCCTACAGTGCAATATTCTGCAAGCTTGCTTAGAATTCTGGCCCTGTGTATTCAATAGTAAGGCACAGGTAAATGTGCCTAGGGTTGCAGACTACTTGTTTCAACTGATATATTAAATTACATTCTACTTTCCCATAAGATAAGTCTCTAGTTTGTAGAGTTCTACAAACATTGGGAGCAGCTTTAGACCTTAACAATGCTTAGCAACCCTGTGCATGTCTACTTAGAAGTAAGACCCATTTAATTCAATGGAGCTTACTCCCAGGGAACTGAGCCTGGGACTGCAGCCTTGACAACCCAGAATGACTGGTGCTTCCTGGCCTTTGCTCCTATTTGTCACTCCTGCAGCAGAACTCATGTATCACCTCCCGGGGCGAGATCTATATGCTCCAGATGAAGATATATGAGTTCTGTTACAGACGTTACAAATAAGCAAAGGAGGACATGAAAGCTAAGCCACTTGGACTTCCTGTCTCCTACCACCTGCAAGCTTGAAACCTTTCTCAGCTATCACTTGAATTTGCCTTCTGGGGGAATTATGAAGAGGCCATTATATTCAAGTTAAGATTAGACTGTACCATTAAAGAATACATCTCCACCTTAAAATTTCATCTTATCCTGAAGTTTAAAAAAAATTGTTCCAGTAATTATTTTCAAAATTCACAACTGATTCTTAAAAAAAAAAAAAAAAACCCAACGTAAGCTGTAGGTGTTGCTTCAAGGATATAGATTTTTAACACTGTAAATGAATCCAGTCCTTGAGCTGCCTTGACAGTACATATGTTCTCACATGCATTTTTAACAGCCACTTTGTGCTGGAACCTTGAGAAACATTAACAACAACAACAACAACAACAACAACAACAACAACTCTTCACCATAACGTACCAGAGTAGGTTACAGCAATGTAAAATATGCAGTATTAAAATTGGTTAAACATTTTACAATAAAAATAATAGAGAGGCTTCTAAAGCTATAGAACTGAAGCACAATTCAAAGTGTTGGTGCTGTCCTTTCAAGCTCTAAATGGCATCGGCCCAGTACAGTGGTGCCCCGCTAGACGAAAATAATTCGTTCTGCGAAAATTTTCGTCTAGCGGGTTTTTCGTCTAGCGAAGCGGCAATGACAGCCGCGCTTTCGCTAGACGAAAAAAAAAGACGAAAAATTTTCGTCTTGCGAGGCAGCCCCATAGACAAATTCGTCTTGCGGGGCAGCCTTCCGCTAGACGAATGCCTTCGTCTAGCGAGTTTTTCGTCTTGCGAGGCATTCGTCTAGCGGGGCACCACTGTATACCTGAAGGAGTGTCTCCACCCCAATCACTTGGCCCGGACACTGAGGTTCTCCTCCGAGGGTCTTCTGCTGGTTTCCTCACTGCGAGAAGTGAAGTTATAGGGAACCAGGCAGAGGACCTTCTCGGTAGTGGCACCCTCCCTCTCTTCAGATGTCAAGGAGATAAAGAATGACCTAACTTTTAGGAGACATCTGAAGGCAGCCCTGTGTTGGGAGGTTTTTTAATGCTTGATGTTTTTAGATGTGCTGTAAGCCACCCAGAGTGACTGGGGAAAGCCAGCCAGATGGGCGAGGTACAAATATTAGTATTAGTATCAGTATCAGGTGTCAAAAGCCAGGTAAAGAGGTGTGCCTTCAACATATGATGAAAGCTGTACTGTGTAGCTGCCAGACACACCTCTGTCAGGAGGGAATTCTGCAGCTTAGGGGCTGCCACAGAAAATGCCCTCTCCTGGGCTGCCACTCCCCCAAACTTCCATAGTTCACTCTGTACACTACTTTCTACCACCTGTTGCCACTATCCTGCCATATTCTTAAGGGAGTCCCTTGTGCATCTCCTTACAGCGCTACACACCTTCCTGTCAAACATGCATCATAGCACATCCAAGGGAACAGCCAAACAGTTGCTTTATTAAACAGGTGATCATCAGGACTAGATCTGAGGCCAGCTTACACAGAACTGAACTGGTAGAGGGTTGAAAAACACACACTCTAAAACCTACCTACTGAGTCATTGAACAATAGTTGCAGTCAGTCTCTTTACATGCCATATACCAGGCTTCCTCAACCTCGGCCCTCCAGATGTTTTGAGACTACAATTCCCATCATCCCTGACCACTGGTCCTGCTAGCTAGGGATCATGGGAGTTGTAGGCCAAAAACATATGGAGGGCTGAGGTTGAGGAAGCCTGCCATATACCATGTATGGGGAGATCTACCTGGCTCATAATTCGCTTGTCTTTTACAATACAGTCAAAATAAGAACTACTTATTCCAGTAGGCTTTTAAAAAACCAAACTGATGATGGCTTTGATCTAATTGTTTGACTGATTTAGTTTATTTATACACTGTCTTATACACCCTGGCTTGGATACAGTTCAGAGCGGGAGGGTTCTTCTCCCCAGGCTAGATGATGTTCAGCTGGCTACCTCATCTCTCTTCTAAAGGAGGCTAACAGCTGCAGAAAGTAAATGCTGAGAATGGCAATGATGATGAGTCTTCTTGCCAGTCTCCTGGAAATTCCAGGTGCCGGTACAGGTCTTACCGCACTCCAAAGACCCTTGACAGCCTAGTTTAAATACTGTTGAGAGAGGGAAAGCTGGTTGCCGGTAGGGGTGGAGCTTAGCAGGCTTTTGTCGTCCCCCCCCCCCACTTTATGCTTCCTGGAACAAGTAAGGAGCCATACTGCCAGTGTCTCCCAGCTGCAAGAAAAGCCAAGTGAAAAGAATCTCTCAAAAATGAAGGTTTTACAGCCTGCATCTTTGCTAATCCAAAGATTGCAAGATCTTTTTTGTAAGGAAACAAATGCCTTTTTAAGTTATTTGAAACTTTCTTCTTTGTTTTACTGCCAGTGGATGGAGACTTGGTTGCTGTAACTTCTGGAAACTGTGAGTAAAATATTCACTTATTTGGCAAGTTAAGTATCCCAGCCTAAGTATTTTCTTGAGGAATATTGGTTTAAAGATGAATGAGGGTAGATATAAATCAAACCAAGTTTTAGTGTGCTAACCCTGCTGTGAGAGAGTAAGAAGTTCTCTTCCAAACCTCTCTTTCCAAGAACTGCTACATTTATTTGTTACTTCAAAAATGTTTCAAGGCATCTTTTTATATATGTTTTTGTACACTGATTATTTTAATAATTCTAAAATAGTTTATTTGCACAGTATACTGTATTGGGCTCTGTTAACTGCTTTGAATATGTAGTGCAGAAAAGTGGGAGGAGCACATATAGAATACATAAAATTACAGTGTGATACCATGCATATCTATTCAGATATAATTACAAGTGGAAGGTGTTTTGGGTTGTAAGTGTGTTTTGGGTTACTTCCTTGTGGCCTTTAAATCTATATATCCTTCTTTTCTACAAGTGGCTTGCATCATGTTAGAAAATACTGTACAATGAGCTCCAAGTACATGAGCCAATGGTCAACATAAATAAATTAATAAGATTACATTTATATGTCCCCAGATACTTTCTCCCACATTACACACACACACACATGCACATGCACGCACATGCACACACACACACACACAAATCTTAGGCCTGTGTTTTCAGATATACTAAACTCACACACATAAAATGAAGGAATAAAATGAAGGAATATGTGGTTAACTGGAGTTCCGAATCATTAAACGTCTTTACCTTGGAAGTAATAGCAGGAACTAACCTTATTTCCAGAATTGTTGATTAGCCTCATGCAAATAAGGCAAAAAGAAGAGACCAGCACAGTTATTTTTGTCTAATTTGCTTTTTCTAAATGTCCTCTGCTTCTGTTTGACATAAGTTACTGAGGAGTAACATGTTCCACAATGGTATTCTCCAAGAGATCACAGATTTCCAGCCTTCTGTCTGCCTTTTGTTTAAGAAGATAGGAACTTGGCTGTCTATTTTTCTCCTGACTACTTTCAGGAAATCTACCTATGATGAGTGATTGGGATTCAGTTGTGGGGAAGAGATTCATTTTTTAACAACATAATGAAATCTAGATAAACTAATAATAAAACTCATAGCCAAGAACAATGTGTCTTTAACCCATATTTTCGTTCAATTAGATTTGGGGCCCCTATAAGCACTTTTATTATTCAAAACAAGCTTCAAAGAGCATTACATCCTCAAGAAAAAAAATCAATTGGTGTTTAATTCAGTGGTAGGATGCAAATTTAAATTCCCATAAGGAAAGGACTGTTAATGCTGTTTAAATTGGTTGTAAATTACAGATGATACACTTGGGATTCCAAGCCTAGATTGGTGGAGTGTTGCCTTATGAATCCATTTCTTGAACTTGCTGTGCATTGAATTGTGAACAATAAGGCAATGAGGATTGTTATATACCTGGACTTCAGTATTTTTGTACATTAGTGTGCAAACTGCATGTCCTTGGGTGGGTGGGTGGGTGGGAATAAAGCAGTGTTTTTCAACCTTTTTTGGGCAAAGGCACACTTGTTTCATGAAAAAAATCACGAGGCACACCACCATTAGAAAATGTTAAAAAATTTAACTCTGTGCCTATATTGACTATATATAAAGTAATTTTTCTGGAATAAAGTATTCAGCTTAACACCCTTGACTTTTTTTTTTTTTTTTTGTAAAGGCAACTATTGTATCTGCACATAGCTGTGTATCTATGTAACAAAAATTATCATGGGGAAATAAATATTTGTTAGAAATAATAGGATTATTCTAGCTCCCCAAGAGGTTGAAAGGCAGTTATTTTCTCAAATCTGTTTCATTCCTAGAGAAGTTAGATTGGCTTCCTCGTTGTTCTTCCGCTCGTGGGTGAAGACCTTTATATTCCAACAGGCCTTTAGGAACTGAGGGTTTTTAATGAAAGTGTTACTGCTGTGTTGTTGTTTGTTGTTGTATTCTGTATTCAATATATTTTTATATTGTTTAATTCTGTTACTGTTTTTTTACTTTTTGATTATTATTTTTCTATGTTTTTAGCTTTTTTCTATGTTATCTGTGTTTTGGTATTTTTATGTGTAAGTCACTTTGAGTCCAGGGAAAAGGCAGGATATGAATAAATATCTTAAATAAATAAGCTATCAAAGAGAAGTGTGGAGCTCCAACCGGTGCTGAAACTGAAAACCTACTCTGTAAAAGCTGCCAGCATTTTCATAACACTTGGAAATAATTCTCTTTTGAGGGCAATTGTTATGAAGTTCCTTTGCTTGCTTTCGGTAAAAGCATAATTAGTAGGGGTGTGCAACTGCCCTGTGCTGCTGAAAAATGAGGTTAATTGGGGTGATTCCCCCCCCCCCCGGTCAACAAAGATCATTGAGTAGGTTCAGGGCTCCTACAAAGCCTCATGTTGCTCCAAGGTTCTGTTTTTCTCTCCTCAGTCAGGGGTAAATGTTCGTCTTTTAAATTTCAACAGTGCTCTGTGCAGGGCCAAAATTTGGTGCCACTGCCCCCCCTTGCCTTCTGTTCTGCACATGCAGTATGTCATAGTTGTGGCACCCTGCAGCACTCCCTCAGCTCGGTGCAGGGAAACTGGATGTGCTACCTAAACTCACCTTTTCCTCAGAAAACTATATTGCTATGTTTTTTTTATGTCTGTTTGGACTTTGCCTTGAAGTGAGGCTGTCCAAATATTGGCTATGGGGTGTACTCCCATTTGGCAAGTCTGTCTTTTCAAAGTATTACTTTGTTTGAATACTATCCGAAGTAGTTTTAAACAGGAGCGTTCAGAACCAGACCTCCTTCCCTCATGCCAAAAAGTAAAGCCATAATTCCCAATGTTGCTAATCTGAATGGAAGACTAAGGATTAGATCATTTGTTTTAATGGATATAAACAACTTTTTAATATATAAAGAAATTGCGTAGTAGTTGGGTTGAGAGACATTTACAATGCTGGGTAATAATTAAAAATGTGACAGAAGTGTATGTCCTGTCCTGTCCTCCATACTTCTTTCCCTAACTTTTTATCATGGATTTCTAAACTAAGCCTTCCCACTTGGTCTTTTCAATTCTGCATTCAATTTTGCAGCTTGGGCATTTGCCTCTTGTTTGGCTTTTCAGTTATAACCTTTTTATTTCTCTCTCCTCCCCCCCCCCCCGCAAAAAGGGGCAGCCCAAAAAACCCTATCTCTTCAGGCACTAGGAAAGAAAATTAATAGTCTGGGGACACATTTTTCATTGTGAAAACTAAGCAGGACTCAACCTGGTCTACATAGGCGTCATGTGGGAGGCCAGTGTAAGAGCTTCTTGAAATAAAATAAGAATGAGAACAGTAACAACACAAATTTATAGAGCAGTAGGAACACATTGAGCTTGTCAAATACTTTCATTATAGTGATGTCTGTTGGATCAGGAAAAGGTGTGAAAGGGATACACAGGCTTAAGCCTTTGCACACAGCCATTCTGGCATCTACGGTAAGTTGACTACCATTGGGAAGAACAGAGCAGAGCTTACACATTTAAACAGCAGCTCCTTTGCTTTGGAAGAAAATTGTGCCATAGAAGCAAACAGTTAATATCAGAAGATTCTGGGCTATATACATCATTGCTTCCGTGAACTGGAAAAGACAGGGCAAATTACTGCTTCAGACAAATTGGGGAAGGACAATAAAATTTGCTTCTCAAATGCCAGGAATTCTGAGCATGCAAAATTCTCCCAAAGCCTCTCCTTTTCCAGAGAATAAGGCACCAGCCATTGCCCTTTCCCAGCTTTCAAATGAGTAAAAATACGATTGATAATAAAATAATTGTATATTAATACAAATACTACACTGCAAGATGGTGAATGGATTCCCAGAACTGGCCAACTTAAAAAGGTTCTCAGTTAAACCCAAGCACCTAGAATGCTCCTAGTAAGAGAGCAGTCAAGTCTGCGCCTACTTAGGTAGTTTTGAGATGGGAAGCTGGCCAAGATGCAACTGGGGCTTCAGGCCACAATCAGTATGGCACTACTTAGCCCAACCACATGCAATGCAGGAATCTTTTTACGTAACGTGGGTATCAAACCCACGACCCTGAGATTAAGAGTCTCATACTGTACTGACTGTAACACTGTATGCAGAGGTCAGTGGGTTTAACACAAAGCTAAGGATCTAGAACAGTGGTTCCTAATTAGCTAAGTACTGTGGACCTGCTGTTTTTCAAAAGCCAAGCCACGGACCCCCTACTTTTAAAATTTTTGGGTATCGCGGTGGTAGTTTTGCCTCCTTCACTGCCAGCAGAGAAGTGGTGCTGGCCTTGGTTCTCCACCAGTGGTAGCAGCAGCAGGGCAGATGGGGCACCGCCTCAGGGACTTCCACTGCCTGAGGTGGCTGCTTCACCCCACCTCATGGGCCAGCCCTGCTTACTACATATTTTCTTTTTATTTAACACTTGCTCACTCTCTGTATCCCTCTCTGAGAGCATCTGCACTGTACCTTGGTCATATATCCTGAAGCAGAACTTTGTGTAAGGATGAGGCTGTACATTGTGCCTGCATCCTATGATGAACCAATTTTTAGCATCTCCCCACACTCTGGGGCTTTCCTTTACAGAAAAGTTCATCTCATCAGAACATAAGCATTGGCTTGCTGGATTTCACTAAAGCTATGGTTGGCATGCCTAACTAAAGCAATGCAATTTTACCTGCTCTCTGTTTCTCTGTTTTCCCATATAAAGTTCAGTTTACCACATTTCCACATCAGTTTGGTGTGTGTGTGTGTCCATATCCATGTCCACATGAAAATTTATCAGCATTTTACTGATAAATTATCCTAACATACACTTCTGTATTCAGTTCTATCTAATAGGCACCCTTTGCAAGCATTTCCCGCCAGTACAATGCGTTTCGTGTGGCAAATTCGCTGGTATATTTTTATGCGTGCTTCCTGCTAATATGTGCGTTTTTACCGTTTTTGTGCAATACACACATTTTCCAAAGGCAATTGTTAGAAAACTGCATTGCCAACTTTAGGCATGTAAGAACTTTGAAGGAGAGCTGTCTTTCAATTTGTGCACTGAATCCTACCCAAGTGTGCCATTAGCTTCAATAAGTCATATCAAAATACTCACATGTTCAAAATTGGTGTATAAACTTACTTGCATTTCCACTGCAATAATCAGCAGACAACAAAGATCAGTTCATCTTGCATACTTAACTGCATCCAAATTGGCTACGGTTCCTCCCTGTTCACCCGAGGAAATGCTGCCTCATCCGTGCCTTGTTTATTCCATGTGTGTATGACCTTACCCTAAATGCTTAATGCAGCACATCTCCTTGTGTTGAGAGTGGGCAGTGACAACTCCATAGTTAGCCACAGCTTAAAGAGACTGTTGAGAGGATTTCAGGCTCATTAATAACCTTTCAAAGTGTTATCTCAAAAACTATATTTACAGCTTTCCTTAAATGTCGCAACTTACTTGCCGACTTTAATGCACGCTTGTCCCATGGGTTTCTCGTCCATTAAGATAGATTAAATGACTATTTCTAATGCACAATAGTAGATTTTGTCGCCCTGCAGTTCAGCTCCCGACTGTGGCTGCCTGATACTCTACCCCTCTGAATCCCCTGCTGAGAATCTAAGCTCTGTGAGCTGTGGTGAATGCATTTAATCTACATAAAAAGAACACAAATTGCATGTTAGCCTTTTTTGAGCCTAGTAATCAGCCCGGTTTACCTCATACGTTTCTCTGCACTTTGAAGAGGTTGCAAAGGATTTTCCCCTCCCTTCCCCCGCCCCCCATCCCTCTATCAGGTATAAGCAAAATGCTTGCCTGCTGACTGAGCCCGGTGAATGGCTCCTGTAACTTATCCATTGTTCATATTTAATGCTGACTGGAGCCCTGCTGTGCCACTGATAACAATAATATGTAAGGAGGCACACACTGTGCTATTTTATTCCTGCGTCGCCTAATAATTTGAAATTAAATTTGTTAATTAAAACAGGAGCTGTTTAAATGAGGCTCCAAAATTGCCAGATTATACATATCCTCCTTGCCTCAGTGGGAAGATAACGCTTGGTTATTTATATAGTCTGCAATGCACAGAACCCCATTGACATTGTTGTAAAAAAAAAAAAATTCTTCATTCCACTTAGAAAAGTTATATTTGCATAATAAGTTTTGTTTTAATATCAAATGTACACAAACACACAGAAGAACAAAAAAGCGCATGTAGTTTTTGTTCAGTCATAACTAAAAAATAAGAAGCTGTCTGGCCCTATTTACTTTGAAGACCCATGAAACTGAGTGGAACTCAGAGCTAGATTTCCTTCAAGATCTAATTGTAAGGCCTAAGATTTTTGCTGTCCAGGAACACAGATTTTTTTACTCCTCCACTGTTGGGCCTTTATTGTAGAAAAGCTTGTTATCTCATTACACCATATGAACATAAGCAATTGCTTGGTGGATTGGTTAGCCTAATAAATAAACGTTCTCATTATACAGTGGTACCTCGGGTTAAGAACTTAATTCATTCTGGAGGTCCGTTCTTAACCTGAAACTGTTCTTAACCTGAGGTACCACTTTAGCTAATGGGGCCTCCCGCCGCCACGCCGCTCCCACTGCGAGATTTCTGTTCTCATCCTGAAGCAAAGTTCTTAACCCGAGGTACTATTTTTGGCTTAGCGGAGTCTGTAACCTGAAGCGTCTGTAACCTGAAGCCTCTGTGACCTGAGGTACCACTCTATTTCGAGTGTACATTATTTGTTGCAAACACCAAGCATAAGAGCCAACGCTACTGCTGTCATTTTTGAAAACTATGCATGCAAACCTCTGATAATTTGATATTCTTTGTCTAAATGTTGTTAGGGCCTTTTCCAATGGCTTTGTTGACCTCAAAAGCCTACTGTGAGTCGAGGCCCCACCCCTGCTTGGAGATAAAATACACATGGACACATGTATTTAGGTTAATGGGCTAAAAAAGGCCACAACTTTATTGGTTACAGAATGTGAGTGGTATTGGCTTAGGCATTGGATTGGACAGACTATACTTGACTCCTGCCCACTCTGTCAGGAGTCACACAAGGGTTAACAACCAGTAGGGGGAGCTTGTTGATGCAAATCAACTGGAAGCTTTCCCCTAGAGCAGGGGTCAGCAAACTTTTTCAGCAGGGGGCCGGTCCACTGTCCCTCAGACCTTGTGGGGGGCCGGACTATATTTTGAAAAAAAATATGAATGAATTCCTATGCCCCACAAATAACCCAGAGATGCATTTTAAATAAAAGGACACATTCTACTCATGTAAAAACACGCTGATTCCCGGACCATCCGCAGGCCGCATTTAGAAGGCGATTGGGCCACATCCGGCCCCCGGGCCTTAGTTTGGGGACCCCTGCCCTTGAGTAATGGGGGTCGAGCCATGGCCCTAGCCACCATCAGGGCATGGGACAGGAACCATGACTGCCGGATTCCTTTAATGGAATACCCTTCAAGGGGAGGGGTAGGTGATGGCCACAATAAATATATCAATCTAAATGTGCATGTGTAAATTGTATACGAATCATCAAAATGCAACATAATTACGATATATCTAGAAAATCTCATATATATCATAAATAGGGACCAAACTAATATGAGTAATTCTGGTGATTATACTCTTATCTATCACCACACTTCCAAGGGCGCCATCTGGGCCCCCCCAAAAAATATTCAAGGAGGGGGCCGGGCCCCCTCAAAATTCTGCAGTGGCCATGTGTGCACGCCATGGGTTTGCTTGCATCATGTACACAAGCCCTGCGGTGTCTGCACATGGTGTGCTGATGTTGCACGGGCCCAGCCCCCTCCATTTTCGGGGGTAAGGCAGTGTGCTTGCACATTACACAAAACTAATCTAAACACATAACCCTGCATATTTTAACAGTCACACACTCCTTAAATCCACTACATCACTCCAGCCACTCAGCTGTCACGTCAATAAAACGCTCATTCAACGTACAGAAAAACAGCTTAATGAGAACAATCCACTACACTACACTTTCCAGTGAACTGTAGCAACACAGCTCTGATAGTTTGCAGGATGCTTGCAAATGCTTGAGCTCTCAAAGGAACTTAGTAATTATTTGTTTTGATTCAGTGAACCATCCCATAGGCAGCCTTAAAAAAGTAATAGTGTTGTGTAGAGCAGACTTGCTCCTCTGCCTGCCCAAATTTGTCACTCAGTCTGTCACTCTCCTCCTGCCACTGGACCCACCCTCTGCCAGTGTAGTTTTGAGGAGGAGGAGCTTGAATATGTGAAAAACGATGTCCTGTTTGAAGTCCAAACAGTTCAAGGGACACTTTTCTCTGAAAAAAAGGACAATCACGTTTTTCTAGGGATGGATGGCAACCCTCCTTGGGCATGAGACAATCTGGAAGCAGACAGAGTAAGAGCACAGCATCAGAACATAATATTTGTTTCAACCCAATGTCTGGAAAGGGCCTGTCTTTAAAAAATCTTGGATCGCCACTGCATGGCTGGGAGCTATAGATAAAAAGATCCTTTTCCAGGTGTCAAATCCCAATGTGACTCACCATATTCTTCAGCAGATTTCATAATGGATTCCATTGCTGCCAAGGGATGGCAGAACTTCAGCCTCCTGACTGGTCACAAATCATCCTGGCTCCTGATACTTGGTCTTTGTCTGCTAGTGAATCCCACATGGAGACGCTAAAAATCCAGAGTAGTTCCCCAGGTCTGTAATTGACTCTTAAGGAAACCCATATGCACCCACTGAACTTTCAGGAAGGAAAGTAAGAACAGACTACTGTGATCTACCTACCAACCAACCAACCAACCAACCAGTATGGAGAGTTCTAGTGAAATGTCTTGTGTTCATTCATCTCTGACCTCAGAGTTCTGGTTAAACATGTAATGCATTTTTGTTGATGGCTGCATTTGTAGCTGGTTTGCACATGCTGCTGTTTAAACCGGCCTTTACTGCAGCAAAAAAAGTCAATATGAATTAACAGCATGGACATAATGCTAAGGAAGTGGCCTAAGAGGAAATCAGTGCAGCGTCAAATAAATATTGATTTACAGATCCTTATTATCAAGCTGACTAGGGAGCGGGTGACCTTTGTAGAACACTAAAGTGAACAAGGAGATTGCAATAAAGACAGGGTTTTTAAAAATAATAATAATAATAATGCCAAACCTAGTATCTTATCACATCAGATGAATGCAGTGTAGGCTTTGTTTTAAAATCTCTCATAGTGTACAGTATTCCACACAAGGGGAGCAAAATTCACTAAATGCATAGCAAGTAGCCAGGAAATTCTTACGGATGTGGCACTCCAATAAACGTGGAATTTAAGTGGCATTTGACCCAGAGGAACTTATTTCTCAATGAAATGCATGGGATGATGCTGTAGATTCCGCTTCAAAAGCATCATTGTTCATTATTGACTATATGAAGGCTTTACTACTGAAAGGAAAGGAACATTCACTTTCTATTATGCAAATGTAATTTCATGGTAACACATCCATAGGGCTATCTTTCTTTACTCCCCCTGGCACAAAATGCATCTGCTACGTTAATGCATTTGATATATTGCATTTGATGTGATTTCAAATTATATTTATAGTAATTTTTAAAATGTCATTAACTGTCCCCGGCACATCCTCTGATGTTTCGTTTTCTCCATGTACTTTGAAGAATGGCTAACATAATTTGATTGTAGGGCAGTTTGGCTCTAACTTCACTCTTCCTAAATTAGAGATTTCTGCAATTGGCTACTATTAGCAACTTGATGCTGCTGCGATACGAGAGTCATGTACTTTCACATATGTTTTCAGAAGAAAGAGATCAAATAGCTGGACGTAATAATAAACCATGATAACTGAAACAGGGCAGTTGAATTCAAGCACTTCAAGGAGTGGTCTGAAATTCTTCTGAACCTTGTAGATCTGGGGTGGTCAACATGGTGCCTGAGGGTGCGAGTGTGCCCATCAGTACCTCCTTTGGCACATGTGAAAAATTGCAGTAAATATTTTCTTTTAAAAATCCACAATACCGAAGAGTTTGCTTTTTCTGCTCAGTTCCTGTTTGCCTTGCCTCATTTTCTCCTATGCTGAACAGCTCCCTTAAATATGCTCACATTTCATTGGATGCCAGGATTTGATACCCACCCTCCCATCTGTTCTGAATAGAGGAGGGATGCAAAGAGCTTTTCTCTGTGAATGAGCAGGGTGGCAGCAGATGTAATTGCCTCCCCCCAACTGATGGGTTGAGAGGCAGGGTCATGCCGTCATCATTTTGTGGCCTGCCTTTTTTCCTTCCTTTTTTTAAGATGTGGCAGTCTTTGTGCCATGCCCTATGACAGCCAATTTGTGATGGGCACTCATTGCACTTCCTTGAAAGCTCAGTTGGTCGCATTTGCTAGGGCTGATGGGAGTTGTGGTTCAGCAACATTTGGAAGGGCAAATGTTCTCTACTCTTGGTGCATGGGATTGCATCCTAAAGATAATGGTACATTAATAAGACCTTCTTTATTTTTATTTTTATTTTAAAAAAAATAACATGCAGCCTTCAGTTAACAGTTATTGTGGCAAGGGGTTTAACACACTGCAATTCAACACCAATCACCCATTCCCACCACCCTTCTGAGTAATACCCCTCCCCACTCTCTCACTATATATAAGGGTCTGGTGACTTCTGTTTCAGTGTATCTGAAGAAGTGTGCATGCACACTAAAGCTCATACCAAGAACAAACTTAGTTGGTCTCTAAGGTGCTACTGGAATTTTTTGGTTTGCTTGTTTTGCAATTCAACAGTTGAATTTAGGATTTGGCACACAAGGTGTCTTATTTTGCCAGCTTATTTCTTTTGCGTGCGCGCGCGCGCACACACACACACACACGTGTGTTATAAGCAACACAATGACAAAACATGGAAAGACAAGCTTTGCTGTATTTATCTGATTGGAGCATGCTATTGTAATGTGACCTTGCAGCCTGCCAGTTGGTCTGTAGCACAAAATAGGCGCACAGTCCCTGGAAATAAGACAGCAGGTGCAAGTTAATTAAATAAGGGAACCATGCTGCTTTGTGCTGGAAGAGAGCATGCACCCTGCTCACCTCCCACTGTTACATTCACACTTCCTTGTGAGATGTTAAGGTCTTTCTTATATGGAAGATGTTGCATCCATAGGGCAAAGGGAAGAAGGGAGGAGGGTCTGTTTGGGCACAAGCCAAGAATGCTCACTTAGCCAAGCCAGTCTAGTAACTCTGCAGCACATCTGTGTCAAGACAAGAGAGTGAGATTGCAGGCACCATCCTGATCCTGTATACCTCTTTTTTAATAAAACTTTATTATTTTTCCAACTTGGGAGAACAAAACAAGCAATATTCAGAGCATTTTAAATCAAGTTTAGTTAAAATGCAAAATGTGCTTTCCAAAAAGGAAATGTCTCACAAAAGAAGCATTCAATTTCTACCATCCAACATCCACAAAATTTAGAAAAAGACTGTATTATTTATTACCTTGGAAAAGGACATTATTAAGCCCCTTCAGCCCAATCCTATCCAGAGTTAGTGGTCCCTATTAAAATCAAAGGGGTTTTGTTGTTGCTCAGTCGTTCGGTCGTGTCCGACTCTTCGTGACCCCATGGACCATAGCACGCCAGGCACGCCTATCTTTCACTGCCTCCTGCAGTTTGGCCAAACTCATGCCAGTCGCTTTGAGAACACTGTCCAACCATCTCATCCTCTGTCGTCCCCTTCTCCTTGTGCCCTCCATCTTTCCCAACATCAGGGTCTTTTCTAGGGTGTCTTTACTACCCAGGCTCATGTTGTTTAGTCAAGAAAATCCAAAAGTGATATATCTGGAAATATGTTTTTTAACGTCATTCCATAGGTTTAAGATCATGTATATGAAGGCATGTGAATGCTTCACCTATGCCATCCTTGATATTTGCTCCATCCAAGGTAAATATTTCGAAACAACCCCAACTAGCCTTTGTTCTGTCTGTACCAAAGTGAACCAAACATATAGTTCATGCTCAGGAACACCTAAAAAAGAAAAACACTGATATTAACTATATTGCAAACACTTTAATTTATGAGATGGAAATGTAATCCAGTGTGTGCTCCCTGCCCCAGGTTGTGTGTGGAAGTGCTCTTGTAGCCCACTTGGTATGAGAGGCTGGACTGCCTTGCACTAGAGCTTCAGCATTTACTGACAGCCTTATGGGCGGAACTGCTGGTTCTAGTTTTGATTCTGTGGCCCTGTGGCTTCATCTCAGTATTACCTCAAAAACCACCTTCTTCCCTCTTCCTGTTGGGAACTCTGCCCTCTGTAGCATTTGCAGCTTTTGTATTAATCGTGAACCAGTTTTTCCAACAAGGAGGCAGCTGCTTATGATGGTACTATGACAACTGTGTCTGGAGTCTGTTCTATGAAATTAACCTATGGTCTATATGATTCAATTTTAATGTTTTTATGTTCTTATTCTTGCTGTGTAGTCAGCAGGCAACACAAAGCTAATGTACTTTAATGCTCTTTAAAAAAAAAAAAAACAAGCCAGAGAGCTGTTCATTTTGAGGTTATATGACAAGCTTTATGCTTCATTTGCAACAGATTTAACACACCAGCAAAGCAAACAAAAGCAGTATTGTTTCCTTTGCAGTTTCCAGTCTTTTGTCTTCAAATAATTCCACTCCTCAGTAGTTATGGTTGAAGGTTTTCCCTGCTCTTAGGGATGCTATTTATGATTGGTTTAAATAATGGAGAGAAAAAGCGCATATATTGTCCATTATCATTTTGAAAGGCCACACCGAAGAAGATATTATATTTAAAAAGCAGCTAAAATGTGGAAGCCTACCCTTCTTATTTCAGTAATATAGCAACTGCGAGTCAGTCTAAAAATACCCTCCTGGCACAATGGAAGTGAATGAATCTCTCCCATACACACATACACGCACACACAAATCAATGAGAAATTGCTTCTTCATGCCCTCAAGAAGTTCTAGTTAACAACACTGAACAAATGCTAGGTTCTCTAAATGACAGTTACATGTGCAGCTTTTCTAATTCACGCTGTTCAATTTACTTCTCAATAGCTGCCAAGACCAAACATCTAAAGTTTGGGGAATATATCCACTTCATCTACTTATTTATTTTTCACTCTTCCTCTGATTACACAGAAGTTTTGTGCCTGTAGCTTCACCCTTGATGGGCTTTTCCAGGAGCATTTTGTACCTGGGAAAATCACTCCCATCATGCCTTTGTTAAGAGAATATGCTTCTATAGTAATCTAGGGAGCATTCCATCTGATACAATAAATGGCAAGACTGCAACACCATCGCCACCTTTCATTCTCACAACGTGTCCAGAACTTCATTGTTATTTGGTGTCTCTGTGTTTCCCTGCTTGGTTTATCTATGCAGATGTCAGCAGTAAACAGCTGTCCTATGAATGCACACTGTCCTATGAATGAAGCTTTCATTTTCAGCCAGTTTTTTGTTTTTCTGTTGTCTGGTCTCCTTTGATTAGATCTTACCCATCATGTTAGTAAATGACATTTGTAATGATAAAGATTCCAAACTGATTTGCAAGAGGGACCCCATAGAGTTGAATGGGTTTTCAGAGTAAGTTGCATTTGGGTTGCCCTTGTAATAAAATATTGATATTGCCATATTTTTATGTTATTTAAAAAAAAGAAATTTAGATCATGGGTCACTTGCTTCTTTTGCTTGGGCTATGTACTCTGATGAAATGTAGGAATAAATTCATGAAGATACAATGTGCCTAGGGATGATTAGGGCACCATGCGAAAGGTCGCAGTCTTCTAGCCTCAATTTTTGAGGAATGGATGTGACATTTAAATTGTATATCATTTCAGTCATAACAAATTTATTTATATCATGTGTTACTGGGATCGGTTTTACATACATTATTTGTTTGATATATTATGAGCTATTTGGATCACTCTGTATTTGCATCATAATGTAATGTCATGTGCCATCACCATGACATTAGCTGCTGCTAGGGCTAGGCGCAATGAATATTACTCATTTAGAGGCTATGCTGATTGTAGGAGCTGTCACATAACACTTCACTAGTGCCAGCATACTCTGAGATTTCATGCATTGGTTTTGAAGGGTTTTTATATACAGGAATGGGAAAATTATAAACTGATGGACTAATGCAAATCTAGACCATGAAATGGAACTCTCATTAATTTACATGTAAGATTTTTCACACTGAACCATTTATACATATCGGGTAAAGTACTGTGTATAATTATCACTTTAGAAAAATGATTGCCAATAAATAAGTGTCCTGAATATAAAATAGCAGCAGTTTAAAACTGGAGCTTCTCCTACACATTGCAGTGAGATTGGGGTTGGACTAAATGGGTTTTTGGAGTCTCCTCCTGCCTTTTCATTTTACAGCTGTAAATATGGGATTCTGCAGGAAAAGGGGACATATATATCCCTTGCTTGGCCAGTTAAGTACTCACTTTGTATTATAAGCCATGGCAATGGGTTCCTACAGAAAGTAAATAGCTGGAGATCCTTCTGGTCAGTTAGCACAAAGGGGCATCTCTTTCTTGCCTTGCCCTCCCGTCTGGAGGTGACATCATCCAGGTGTCTGTCTGTGTGTATGAAAGCAAACAATTGCTAGGCTGTCTTGAAAGTGAGCCAGAAAAGAGAGATGGCTGACTTCCTCTCTGTAATAATTGAATGCTATGCCATTGGGGGGTTCCCCTAGAAAGCTTACGGTACTTTTATTTTTATTTAAAACATTTCCAGGTCACTTCTCTTGGCAATGCCCATCCAAGGGGGCTTGCAATAAAAATTACAAAATGGCTGTTGGAAGTGCAACAGCAGAGATCATTCAATTTGTAACATAGGGGCCAATTCTGTTATTAGTAAGCCAGCTAACATTATTGCTGTCACGCTCTTCTCTTCAGAAAGTTGTGTGATGACTTGAGAGGGTATTTTTCACTTACTGCACAAATTCTTTCAGCAGAGGCACACGGAAGTGATTTGGATGTGTATAGAAGGCCAGTGTCGACCTACAAACCATCTGGGCATCATCTGGCCTTATTTCATCAATCAGAACGTCATTGGGTTGGATTCTTTTTTGGAGGGCAATCTCAATATCAATGTCAAATTTAGCCTGGGGGATGCACACCCTTGCCCTATGGCCTGTTGTCACTGGCTGACAAACCAATACAAAAGTCTTCTTCACTGCTTTGTGTGAGGTGATCCTTTGCTTGTAATACTTATGCCATTAGGTAATGGCATTCATTTGGTGACAAATATTTCATAGGGCTTTGCTTGGTTGGAAGCAACAGCTGTTATGACTGAGCACTTGCGAGATGACAAGCAACTACTCTCTTTGAAAAGTTATGGGAAATGATTTAATTTGAACACTCCAGCTTCACTACACTATTAAAAAATAATTGCTTCCTGATGCTGCGTCAAAAATCCAGATGATATAGAAGAATATACTGTATGCAGTATTCTCGTCTTCCAAGTATATCTCTCCCAACAATTTGTAAAGAGGTTTTTAAAAAACAAAAGCAGAAATAGTAAATGAGCAACCAAAACAATTACAATTGTTTCATTAGAATGGTGTTTCAAGGATGTTATGAAGATGGATGGGTGACTAAGAAAGAGCACCTTGAAAACACCTCACTGGCACAAATAGTTCTCTCACTCACACACACACCCTCACACACAGGCTGTGACTCTTGAGCTTCCCCCTCTGTATTTTTTTTTAAACAGCAATTGCCAAATGGCCCAGGTCCATGATTTCCTGCATTGGCAAATGAAACTGCTTTCCCGGGAGACAATTGGATTGCCTTTGACTTCAGTAAACAGTTTAAATACATAAGCAAATTCACTATAGCATCTCTCTTCAGAAATAACATGTTTTTCTCCATGCAAGATTACAATTGATGAAGGAAGGCCAGTTGACTCGTAAATTGGAATCCACGTCCCAGTCATATTTCTGGCTGGCAAAGGAAGCCATTGTTGGCTCATGCAGTCTGCTGTTCAAGTGCTGCGCAGAACAGCTACCTAAATATATGTATTGTGCTTTGAATATTAGATAAAGCTTCTGAGCTGATGAACATGCTACTTCTTTGCTGAGAAAGCCATGGTGGCTGCGAGTTTGCCACCAAGCTAGATTCAAGGTTCTTGTGTTAAATCACAAAACCTTAAAATGACTTGGGCCTAAAGTGATGTAAGAACCACTTGATTCCCTGTGCTCCACCTCAGCCAGTGAGACATTCTTTTGGTGGTCCCCCACCCACCTGAAGTTCAGTCTGCCTTTATCAGGGACTGAGCCTTTAGTGTGGCAGGTCGTGCCCTGTGGAACTCACTGCCACAAGAGGTAGAGATGTCCTTCCTGCTTTCTTTTAGATGTCTTTTTAAAACTGTACAATTTTGGAATGTGTGTTTTTTATTTAAAAACTAGTTTTCAAAGTTGTTTTATTGATTCATTGTAGTGATATGTCTTTTACATTGTACACCACATGTGCTTTTTATGAATGTATATAGATAAATAGATTCTCTTCTGGCTGTTTGATAGCTGTCAGCTGCTGGTATGTCTTAGGGATTACATATAAGTTTTTGAGTCCTGCTTTTTGATTCTTTTCAGGCCTACTTAGTTAGGCCTGCATTCTTTCTCCACCGTATTTTCTACTAGTCTATTTTTATAACTTCCAAGCTGGTCTGTCAACATGTAACAGAAGTGTTACATTATATGTGAACAATTTATATAAGCTGCGGGTGCTCAGCTTGCTTAACACTGAAGGTCACATAAGAGAATCATCAGTACCTGATGTATTACTCTGATCATCCTCACATTTTATTAATGCATATTAACAGCTGCATGACCAAAACAGGTTTCAAAATACTTTTAATATATTTGAAAATTAATAACACGCGCAATATATGTTGGACAAATTCCTGGACTCATCATTCCAAGTTATCACCAAATGTTTTATTTTGCCAAAACCACATAAAATCTTTACAAACTCCCATAGTTTCATTTATATGAAATGCTTGACAAAACACACATATTGGATTTGATGGTCAGATATAGGGAAGCTGAGAAGATAAGATGTTTGAATCTAATTTATGTTGGTGTTTTTATGATTGGTCTCTCCCAAGTGATACAACTCACTCAGTGCAAGAGAGTGTCTGTTGGCCTGATGAGTGAAGGGAAAGGATGCAAGTTGTCATACCCTTAGTATGACCTGTCCTTTACTCTACTTCCCCATTAAAAAGGAAGAAGGGGAAGAAACTCTCCTTGCCCCCTAATGGGAAATTATGAATGTACTTGGAGTTAAATTACAATATAATTCATGGTTTACTGGAGTATATAAAAGCATTTGCTCCAGAGATGAAAAGCTTTGAGCCATGGTATATTTGGTGGGAAGACAGTTGTTTCTCATCATTTATGTTATTTTTGTTAACATCCTTTTAAAGAAAAAGTTTTTTAAAAACGAACTCTTGTGTTTGGCATCCTGTATCCATTTACCTTTGTCATTTTATATTATGCTGTTTCTGGCCTAAGTCCCTTTCTTCCATGAGATTTCCTTCTTTCCTACTTAAAAGAATATGGCATACTGTGTGCTCCTATCAGCATTAAACCAGGAATGGTCAGCCTTCAAGAAATCAAGACTGCATGCAAGGCAGTTAAGTCAGAGTAGCTGTATTTGAAACCATGGGGATTAAGCAAACAAAAAAGAGTAACTTTTATCGGCTCAGATGAATTCTGGAGACTGAATTGGGCAATAAGAAACTGCTCCATACTTCTGAGCCTTTGAGTACTGTATAGAGTTACAGATCCTGACAACTTCAGTAGATTTTGTGTTGAATCTAACACAGATTTTTTTCCAGTGAATTTTTGGAAAGTTGGATGTGGAACATGACCCATTAGAAAGCCCATTTCCCCAAGATTATCCAGCACATGGAAGCAGCATAGCCAGCCATATTGTAGCCTAGCCTTTGAATTTGTAATGTGTATATTTTGTATGCACATTCTGTGCTTTGCTGCAGTTTGCATATATAATCCCTATTAAATTGCCTCCTACTCAGGACACTATGCATTTAGAAACAGTGCACATACTTCTCCACCTAGATGTAGCGTGTGATTCTTCCCCTCTGCAACCCAGCAGCTGAGCCTGCATTTCAAAAAGTTAATATTCATTTGCTTGGGATCCTAGAGCAGCATGATATTTTGGATCAAGGTTGAATTTACAAACAAGTTTTTGAGATAGTTCATTTAATTAGTAAAACCAGGAGAAGGGGAATGCCTTCCCATGAGAAACACTTCCTCACCCACAACAATACTCAAAGACACAGGCATGTGAAAGGCTCTTGCATGTGTAGAATCAGGCACATACCATCTTCATACAAAATAATACTTATAAAGGAAAAAATTGAACGTGTACTTGCGATGCATTCTGTTTTCAGAGGAATGTGGCTAAATCAACACAGGTGCACTCTTCACACTTCATGGAAATTGCAAAATGGATAGATATTTTTCTTATTTATTTCAGTCTCATAATTATAATTTAGGGTTCTATTGTGATTTAGCTCACTTTAGGATTTTTTTTTTTTTAATTTAGCATTTGAGGATTCTTGGGCGATATAAAAAAAAATGCCCCGGATATTTCATGACATGAGATATATTTGCTGATGCACACATAATACACATTATTAGTAAAGTAGGTAATATAGTAAGTACATATAAAGTTATAATAATCTTTCCCTGCCACATGCTAAAGCTTGGGGATATGTCTTGCTTTCCCCAAGACATGTACAGTAAAGTGACACACCTCAACTTTTCAGTGCAATTGACCATGGCAGGCTTGTGAGAACATCAGCATTAGACATATGAACAGGGCAACCAGCCACCAACAACAGAAGGGTTTTTTGATTGATTCTAAATTAAGGTCATGGTCCCTCAGGCCACAGAAAGATTTGATTATTTCCGTCATATCTGAAGTGTGTGTTGGGTGTCTTTTCTTTATGGGCAGCATTTGGCTACTCAATGGAGCAGTGACCCCAAAATTTATCAAATGTTCAGAAAACCTAGAACAGTCACAATCCTTGTGGCAATTATATACACCTTATTTAACAATTTACTGTAACTTCATCTAATAACTGTATATATAGTTATTGTATTTTGAAGAGCATATGCTACTTCACTAGTCACTCCTTTGAAATTGCTTTGATTTATAAACAGCATCAACACAAACACATACCGTATTTTCCGGCGTATAAGACGACCCCCAACTTTTGCAGTTAAAATATAGAGTTTGAGATATACTTGACCGCAGATTCTCCACCCGGCATATAAGACGACCCCCAACTTTTCCAGTTAAAATATAGAGTTTGAGATATACTCGACCGCAGATTCTCCACCCAGCATATAAGACGACCCCCGACTTTTGAGAAGATTTTCCTAGATTAAAAAGTAGTCTTATACGCCAGAATATACAGTACATAGCAGAGGTGCTAGAAGATACAGTAATTATATCATAAGGAGCAGTGGAATTCTCATAGCCTTAAAGTACAATCACATTTATTTATGAGTCCCTATATAAAGCGTTTCTGTGCGCTGCTCTGGTTCGCCAGAAGCGGCTTAGTCATGCTGGCCACATGACCCGGAAGCTGTACGCCGGCTCCCTCGGCCAATAAAGCTAGATGAGCGTCACAACCTGAGTCATCCATGACTGGAGCTAATGGTCAGGGGTCCCTTTACCTTTATATAACTGTGACCATGTGTATGTTCTTGCAACCCTGTTAGCCTGATTACCTGCCTAACCCTTTTCTATTTTGCTAGTTTATAAAAGAATATGATTATGTAAAGAGCTTTGGATGGAAATCTTGAAATGAATAAAGCAATCAATGACGCAGTGGCCTTATATCGTACACACTACTGTAATCCTAACATAGAACTCGCTGTGGTTTGACCTCGAATCAGGCCCATGGCATGACTTTTGGTGCTTGAACATTGGTCACAATCACACCAAACCATAGATTGCTGACTGATTGTGAACCATAGCTTGTCAATTCATACATGTCACCAAGCCATACCTAACCTTCTTTAGTCATTTTTTTTCTTTTGACACTGATTATTTCAAAATGTACTGTGTGAAGTTCATTCAAGTGCTTAAATGAAACAGCAAATTGGAAGAGCAATTGTTGCCTGCTTTTTATAGAATTAATGATGGAACTAAAAAAAATCCCAACTATATGTAGTTGGCAAGCTTATGTAATATTAGTAAACAAAATCAAGATTAATTTACTGAACTTTCTAAGATGGACTTTACAAAAAAATATGACCATCTTAAAATAAGTGTACATGCTAAATATATATGATGCAAACTGATAGGCTAGGAAAGTCAGTAGTGTAGGGTTGCCATATTTCAAAAAGTAAAAATCAGGACACCCCGGAAGTTGTTGAGCTACAAGAATTTTTGAGTTTGGGAGCTTTTTTAAGGCATTTCCGGCATGATTTAACTCCCCGTTGCTGGTTTTCCAGGACATTTGCCAGATTTCCAAAAAAGAATCCAGGATGCAATTTTCTGAGGCGAATTCCAGGACATGTTCTGGAGAATCAGGACCTATGGCAGCCCTACACTAGTGCTATAGTACAAAAAAGCCAGAGCACTGGCAGAAACTATTACAGTATGGCAAACACTGAAATTGTTTACAAACAAGTACAGTACAGTTAATGTAAATAACAATTACCTGGTGCGAATAACTAACTCTTAAGGGTAGAAAGAAAGAAAAATCAAACACACTCTTCACATGCTGTGGCACCCTCTTCCATATTCACAAATGCTCATGACAGTCTATATAACAGATTTTAGTGTGTTACAAGAGGGCACAGAGACCATGAAGCAGAGTTTTAAAATATTAATGAATGTCATATATAACAATATTGTTATTTTTGATTCAATATTGGCACCCAGAATCCAAACACTGACGAAGGCTGCTGCTCCCATCTTGGGAACGTTCACAATGAGTTTGGCAATGCCACATCAAGCGGCTGCCAAAACTGCCAAAAAAGGGCACAGTGACGCCAAAGATACATTTCAGTCTGCCATCTTGATTGAAAATGGTGTCAAAATTAGGATGAGGAGCCCTGTCCCCACCTCGGGAACCTTTGTGCCAAGCTTGGCCATATCTCGAGAGGCATTCCAACCACAGAGAAAGCAAACCACTTTCCAAAATATAACACTGTATGGAGGTATAAACTGCAAACACTAAATGTGTGCTATGTAATGGAATATAAAACCAGACCTAAGAACACATTATACCTTTTCGTATCTTTCCTTATATTAGAATAGCATACTCTGCCACAATCCCAAATTCTTCTTCTATAATGCAGAATATTCCGTCTCCCTTGGGGGCTCCGCGCCAGGAAAAACAAAACAAAACAAGGGAAGCCGCTCCACCTTCCCCGCGCCCTCTTTCTCCTCCTCCGCCCTGAACGACCCCTGGGCCCTTCGCAGCCCAAATGCTCCTCGGGCCGGGAGTACGTTTCTGGACAGGGAGAGTGGGAAGTTAAGCAGCTGGCGCTTGCATGCTTACGCGCGTGCAGAGGGACCGGCAGCGGCGGCGGCGGCAGCGCGTGCCAGGCCCCCCTCTCCCGCTTGGCGACGGCGGGCATGCGCTCTGGAACCACGGGCCCCCGCACCAATTTGGAGGCGGGCACAGCTCGGCTTCCTACTGGCCCGCCCCTTCCCTCCCGCCCCGTGTGTTTGTGTGTGTGTGACCGAGGGAGGGAGACGGAGAGATACCAGGGATACTCAGACACCAGACAGCAGCAGAAGCAGCGACAACAGGGAGGGCAGGGCGCGCGTTGAAGCGGCACGTAGAGCGGCTGGCCCTCGTTGTCAGCCGGGCAGAGCCTGACAGTCTCGTTGCGAGGGACGTTATTAAAAGGGGGTGGGGGGTTTGTGGGGGGGGGGAGAAAGAGAGAAGCCTTCGCTAGCTGCAGCTGAAACAGCAAACAGGGAGGCGAGGAGACTGCCGCGCGTCTTCCCAGCCTCCCACCCAGCCCGTCCGCCCGGTCCATGGAGCCCAGCTAAGGCAGCGCCGGCAGAGAGGACAGCGAGGTAACAGCAACGGGGTAAAAGCTCTCGGGTCGGCAGCAGATGGGAGACCTCGGCAGCCGGAGCAACGGGCTGGGAGAGAAGCGGCGCGGGCGCCTCCTCTGCGCTCCTGCCCCGCTCAGCCTCCCCGCGGGCGCCCTGCTTGTGAAGGGACGCGGGGGGGGGGGGAGGCTCTGGAGCTGAAGGTTAAGGGAGGGAGCGGGGAGCGAGCGCAGGGTCTCCTGATGTCTTATCTGGGGGGTGGGGGTGGATGCCAGGCTGTGAACCTGGCGAGCCCTCCAGGCGCCGGGGCCGGGGGCCGGGCTGCCGCCTCCGGCTGACAGGTTGCCTGAGTCCAGGGAGGATGGGGACGTAGGTGCTCACTATCGCCCCTCTTCAGAGGATGCTTTATTGGGAATTGTCTCTTTAATGTGGGGGGAGGGGGGAGGAAAGCTCCCTTCATATATATATGTGGTATAACCATAAAGGTATAATTTATATATGTGGCATAATCATAAAGGGTTGTCTGAAAAGAAAAAAAAATGGGGGGGAGGTTGTTTTCTCTGTACTCGGGACTGGTTTCTCATCCAATTTGGGTTCATGAGAGGGGAGGCTGAGGTTGTTGTGAAGCATCCATTTTGCCATCTGATGGGTTTGGCTGCACAGGAAGCAATGGATCCTTTAGAAGGGGATGCTTTAGCAATGCAGAGAGTGCTTCCCCAAGGCTCCTACTTGGCATGCTTTGCTGTGAAGTTGTATTTTGTGCTAAATCATTGAAGGGAGGCGGAGGAGGGAGTGATCCCAGAGGTGTCTTTTGACAGCATCCGCCTCATTTTGACTTTATGCAGCAGTCCCAAATTGGACCTGCAGTATTTATGTGTGCCGGGCCTTGTGAGAGTCTTTCTCCTATTCTGGGAAATGGTACAGCACAAGGGAAGATGAGAGAATTTTAAAAGGTAGCACCAAATGTACTAGCAGCTATATGGCTTTTATTGGAGCAGAGCTGTACAATAAAGATACCTATAGGCAATCTTCCCATTTATAGATGGCAGTACAATGCAATATTAGCTTCCATTCCGTATTTTCAATCACTTTACTCCAGTGGAAAAAAAAAGTTGAGCAAATGCATTTGTGTTGGAATATATTTGGTTCCCCCTCTCCTGCAATGTATTTTACCCATAAATGAGTGGCTTTTGTTTCGCTCGGCACTGAGGAAGGTCTGTATGTTTACTGAAATGAAATCTCATTGCATTTTCTGTTTAGGGGTTAGAAATGTTGCCAAACAGCTGCTGCTTTGTGTTTCAATTGTCGAAGTCCCAGGAGTGGGTTTTGGACAGGGAATGACATGGTGTGTAAACGATGAAGGAAGAGGAGGACAAGGGTCAAGTGCAGATTTATGGGTGCATAGATCTCCCTCTGCTAAACTTCCTAAAAACAATAATTTGGAGAGGTAGTGGTAGATCATGAGGTTAAAAACCAAACCCATGCTGCAGACTCATTAGTCAGCGATATTTTTTTAAACCTTGGATTGATACACCCAAACCCCAAACAATGGATAATATGAAATTAAACACAGGGGGTTTTTTAGTTTAATATTTGTAATCATTGCAGAGCAGTTCCTTATGTATCACTCTTTAAAAAATACACTGTCTATAGTTAAAGTCATTCAGTAGGAAATAATCCCTTGGTTTTTCTTTCACTTCTGGTGCATTTGTTTGTTCTGGACAAGGTGATAGTGGTTTTATTATTTTTCTGTCTGTGATTCTGGCTTGAAGTTGCATTATTTGGTTACTGGAACTTGTTTAAATATTTCAGTGAAGATTTTACATTGACCAAGTGCTACTTTGCACAGGATACACTGCGGATGGGAAATAAAACACACTTTTGCCTGAATTTTAAGTCATACCCTGCTCATTTGTTTGCTATTGGGTTTGCCAGATAAATGCTAGTTTACAAGCAAGAATATGTTGAGATTCTTCCAAGAAACTAATTTATTGCGTTTTCCTTTTTTAGTATGTTCTTTCTCATGGAACAGCTTCAGATAAGGGTGTGTTGATTAATTGAAGTTTCTGATTTTCAGTGCATTGTTGGCTTTTTAAAATTTCTTTCCAAAAATATATGTACAATATGTTTGCTTGGTCCTCCTATTCTATAGGGATATAAGCTCTTTCTCTTTCCATGAGGCCAAGGATTAGTTGTTGTGAAGAAATAGTGGGTCAAATGGGTATCCTGCACATGTGATAGAAATTGTGTTTTACAGGATTGGCTGTGGAATCTTCTGGAGGAAAGGCCAATTTCTTAAGCTCCTCTTACTCCATCTAATAGCCTTATTTTGTTACTGTAATAGTGGCCTGTGATAAATGGAAATTGCCACTAGGGGCTTCACAGAGATAGCCAAATCTACACGCTAAGTTAAAAATTTTAATATTAGAGGGAATATTTGCCAAATAAAAAAAGACGAGGCTTTGGCCTTTATGTTTCTCTAGAAGAGTAAGGCTCTAACTAATAAATCTGAGCTGCCCCTGTAACTAGAAAAACAGTTTATTGGTGGGTGTCAGTGGAGTGGGTTTGAATAGATACCCTTCTTGAATCAGATGAGGATTTTATATATGTTTTAAAGCATTCTGCTTTTTTCCAGAGCATATAAAATCATGCAGGTGAAATATGCATTTAATGTTAATTGAAATGTTGCCAATGTACACACTCACTACATTTTCCTATTTTTAGTCTAATGCGAAATTAATTAGATATAGTAGAATAGAAATTATTCTTTGACTTCGTTCAGATGTAACACCATGATTTAGCTTTTCAATAACAGGCCTCTGCTCCCCTTTGGTGTATAAGGAGAGGAGATTGAAACATTCACTTTTGGTTTTGAATGCTAGGGTAACTTCTCAGGAAAACTTTGGTAAGTTCGAAGAAATCAGGATTAAACCACAGTTCAAATAAGCCACAGTTGCCTGAGTTGAGATACAATGGAACACTATGGTTTGTTCATATGAACAGTAGGCTTGCATTACTGCTGCTGCTGCTGCTGCTGCTGCTACTACTACTACTACTATTTGTATACTATCCTTCATCTGAAGATCCCAGGGTGGTTCACAACACAAGTATTCTTATAGTGCTAAACCATGATTATATCTGAACTGGGCAGTTAGTATTCAAAGAAAAGTTCAAAGCTCCTCACAGACTAGGTTGCCAGTGGCTAAACTATGGATGTCCTAGAGAATGGCAGGCATTTATCCTAGACGAAAGACTTCAGGATAGTGGGCTGCAACGTTCTTCAATACAATAAAAATGGCCCTAATTAGGCCCAGCTGCCAGCCTCAGCTAAATGACATATGGGTTTGTTTATTTAAGATCTTTCTAGGTTGCAAAGTTGAAATTAGATGTAGGGTGTTTTATGTGGCAAATAATTTAACCTCAATTACTTTTACATAAATCATATGAGTGGTTGTCAAGAATGGCTAAACACACATGGTGATGCATGTTGTATTAAAAAGAGACTTGGAGGAGGGGGCACAGCTGATTATTTCAAATTGACGTGATCTTCAGATTGCCTTATTCTTGCAATTCCTGGCCTCTGCTACCCTACTGTCTCCCACTTTGCCTTCCTTTCTCGGAGTACAGTCTGAAGCATGCTTGCTCAGGATTAAATTCTTTCCTCAGAAGGTGCTTCTCCTAAATAGTTTCAGGACTGCAGCCAGAAGCTCTTCTCTTGATGTCTAGGGTGGCTCTTGGGAAGTTGTTGAACTGCAACTCCCATTTTCACCTGCCAACATGGGCGATAGCCAAGGTTAATGGGAGCTGTAGTTCAGCAGCATCTGGAGGGCACCAGGTTGGGAAACTCTTCTCTAGAACACTTCTTTTTCCAGACTACTGTCTTAAGGTGCATACCTTCTTCTCCACTAAACACTTCTTCCTGTCCTGCCACATATGACCAGCTTGGCCACTGGAAGCCAGATATTTTCTGTCTGTCCAACCCTTCTCTGATACTAAGAAAGCTTATTCTGGCACTGTCAGAGGCTTCCTTCCTTTGTTTGTTTGTTAAATTTATATTCTGCCTTTCCAACAAATGGTGCTTGAGACAGCTAGCCAATACCAATACAATAAAAGATGAAATAAAACATAAAAGGCAGGTAAATGAGTGAAACCAGTAAAAACCAATTACTGCATAGTTAAAGCACAGTTTATTTATACATTTAAAAATTTCCCATCATTTGTAAATAATTGCAGAGGAGGCAGGGCTTGACAGGACTTCCTTGACGTTACTACTATTGCCATCACAAAAATCCATTTTACTACACTCCAGCATATATATAAATAAATGGTTCTGTCTTTGTCACACAGAGAGGCAATCATAATAATGATGAGTCCAGAAAAAAGGTGAGGGAGGAGATATGGGGTATTCTTAAAGCCCAATCTATTTCAGAAAAGCTTTGATTCTAGTATTTCTCCGTGCTAGCCTCATCCCCTCTCTCAGCTGTGGTAGACAGGGAAAAAGAGGGGTTTGCCTCCAGACATCTGTGTTAAAATCTGGTGGAGGAAGCATCTTTGAGGGATGGTTTATTGAGTACGAATGGGATGAGCTGCTGTGTGGTTGGGGATCCATGTGTATTGCTTTCACCAAGGCCAAAAAAGGGGCCTCAAAGGGTCACTAAGGGTCTTCCAGTAGACATGGTTAGGGAGTGCATGTGTGTGTGACACCTATTACTTACCCATTGGAATCTTCAAACAATGGAATATTTTAAACTTTTCATTTGATTTCCCGTAGTATGTTTTAATAATTGAATGACAGTATTAATGAACTTAATATAAATCAATTATACAAATAAACTACCCGTGCAACTTAGTAGGACTTCTTCTGACTAAACCAGAGGGTATTTGGGTGTGGTGTATTTGCAAGTCTGTGTAGTTAAGAGCTGATATGGTTTTCCCAAATAGCAAGTGAACAAGAAGCCAAGAAGCAAAATGGGAGAATGTGCTTGTGATGGCACTAGAATTGACATGTGATTTGTGTTTTTCACCATGTTGAGCAGAAGCGGGAAACGGGCTTGTTTTACTGTGAATGGTTTTGTCTTTGGACAAGACTTCATTGTGTCACACATTCAGAAACCATCTCTGTTGAATAACAGTGTGAGTATTTTCATCAGCATCCCACAGAATACTCTTCCTTGGGGTGGTAATGAAGCACTGTGAGGTCACAGAGGTGTGCCCATAAGAGCCTTTGTGATGCTACAGGAGATCCTGCTGGTGCTTTGTGTGGCTTCAGAGTTGAAGCAGTGCCCCACAAGGAAAGCAGTGCACTTACTGGATCATTATTTTGACAGGCTAAAGAAACTTAGAAAGCCAGAAATATCTACAAAAGGTACAGTTTTGCCATATGCAGTGATTGAATAAATACAGCCTTGACCATATTGAAAATTTAAGAGGAGAAAGTTTAAAAATCTAGTTCTAATGATCATATTTTCTATTATTATTATTATTATTATTATTATTATTATTATTATTATATTTTATTATTTATACCTCGCCCATCTGGCTGGGTTTGCCCAGCTACTCTGGGCAGCTCCCAACAGAATTAAAAGCACAATAAAACATCAAACATTAAGAATGTCCCTAAACAGGGCTGCCTTCAGGTGTCTTCTAAAAGTTAGATAGTTATTTATTTCCTTGACATCTGATGGGAAGACATTCCACAGGGCGGGCCACTACCGAGAAGGCCCTCTGCCTGGTTCCCTGTAACCTCACTTCTCAGGGAGGGAACCACAGAAGGCCCTCGGAGCTGGACCTCAGTGTCCGGGCTGAACGATGGGGGTGGAGATGCTCCTTCAGGTATACTGGGCCAAGGCTGTTTAGGGCTTTAAAGGTCAGCACCAACACTTTGAATTGTGCTCAGAAACGTACTGGGAGCCAATGTAGGTCTTTCAGGACTGGTGTTATGTGGTCTCAGTGGCCACTCCCAGTCACCAGTCTAGCTGCCGCATTCTGGATTAGTTGTACAGTTTCCGGGTCACCTTCAAAGGTAGCCCCATGTAGAGCACATTGCAGTAGTCCAAGCAGTAGTTACTAAGCAGATACTTAGCTGCATATAGGTCGCTCCCCCCTTTAAAAATGCACTTACTGATTGGTTAAATTGCTGTGTTAGAATTTTACTAATTGCTCTCTATTCTTTTCTATCAAATTCCTAGTCCCGCCCCCTTGGAAATATGGCTTGGCATTAACAGTTCAAAGTAGCATTAAGCTTTTTGTTTTTGTTTGTTCAGTCGTTCAGTCGTGTCCGACTCTTCGTGACCCCATGGACCAGAGCACGCCAGGCACGCCTATCTTTCACTGCCTCCCGCAGTTTGGCCAAACTCATGTTAGTAGCTTCGAGAACACTGTCCAACCATCTCATCCTCTGTCGTCCCCTTCTCCTTGTGCCCTCCATCTTTCCCAACATCAGGGTCTTTTCCAGGGAGTCTTCTCTTCTCATGAGGTGGCCAAAGTACTGGAGCCTCAACTTCAGGATCTGTCCTTCTAGTGAGCACTCAGGGCTGATTTCCTTGAGAATGGATAGGTTTGATTTTCTTGCAGTCCATGGGACTCTCAAGAGTCTCCTCCAGCACCATAATTTTTCTTGGCAGGGATACTGGAGTGGGTTGCCAGTTCCTCCTCCAGGTGGATCACGTTTGGTCCAAACTCTCCACTATGACCTGTCCATCTTGACCTGTCCATAGCTTCCCTGAGTAATTCAAGCCCCTTCGCCACGACAAGGCAGTGATCCATGAAGGGGAGCATTAAGCTAGTGCTGGTTTTATTCTTTCCCATGGATCTTCAGGAATTTGAATACAAAGGGATGGCACCCTCTCAAGTCAGTATGTCAGTGTGTATAGTAATGCTGTGATTCTGGCTTCATCAAACTTGGTGCCCCCCAGATATTTTGGACTACAGTTCCCACCAGCCCCACATGTACTGGTTGGGGCTGATAGGAGTTGTAATTCAAAACAACTGGAGGGCACTAGATTGGCAAAGGCTGTCGTAATGTGCTTTCAATGGCAAAGTTTCACAGATGTCAATTGGAGAAGAATCATTCTGTTAACTGGAGGTCATTGCAAGGTCAACAGGCTAAATAAGGAATATGGATTAAAAACTGGAATGGGTAAAAGCATATGGGACATATAGAAGCCCACCATTTTTAACCTAATGTTGAAAAGTAATAGTTAGAAATATATCATAATTTAATATGCTTCATAAATCCTTGCTTCATAAATATGTTCCACCTCTTGGTTCCACTCTAATATCCTGGAATTCTCAACACTCCTACCCCGGTGGAGTATTATTTTATTTCATTTCATTTCAATGTTACAACTGAGGAAGGGGTATTTGGGGAAGGAAAGAGACTGGTCCTTGGAGAGCTTTTAAAAAATTGGCGATCTAAGGTCAGATTCGGTGCATGGAGTCCTACTGCCATGCTCAAGGTTGGATCTGCCATATTGGTAAATAATTTTCTCCCTGGGTGCAATTTGGCATCTCTTGTGACATGTCTTATAAAATTAGCCACGTGGCTGAAACAAGTGAATCAGCCTCAGTGTTGAGGAGCGAGGGAAGGCAAGACCCTTGAATTATGCAGACACTGCTGCCATTCTGTATTTGGTTATATATTGCAATAGCAATCTTCAGCCCAGCATGTGGGTGATGCTTTGGGGCATTTTGGAATTAAGCATGAGGCATCAAATTAAAGCACACAATTCGTAGATCTGCTAAAAAGAGTAAGGTGCAAATTTAATGTTAAGAGATGAAATGTATTGTAAATGCAGGCTGCATCTGATGCTTCCCTAGCCCTTGTTTGACTGCTCTGGTGTAAATGGAATGTTCTGACAGTTTAATGCCTTAACAGTTAGTACTGAGGCCTTAAGGACAGAAGAGATTGGGTGCTCTTGGTGAACAAGCAACATAGACTGAGATTATTACAACTACAAGGGCAGCTTCTCCCTTCAGCCTCCCGTTTGTAATTTGAGAACGCTTTTATTTTCTTTGTTTATCTCTGTCGTGGCATTTCACCTTATGGTATTTTACTTGCTTAGGTTTTGTAAATGAGGAATAGGGTTAAAAATCCAAAACCTTGGCTCTTGTTTGAGATGAGCCAAGCCAGAGAGGGAGAAAGGGGAGCTCATGCTTCTTGCTCCTGGAGCGCTGTACTTGTTCCAGTCATAATTGCTTTGACATTGCTATACGCTATTTCTTTTCTATGCCTTTTTTTAACATGGTGGCTCCCTTGACAGCTGTTTCTTAATTAAATAGAGAGCTGGAGCACTGAGGGATGTTGCAGAACTAGACCTGGTAGAGAGGCAGCATGAGCTCTCTGCAAACCATATTTCTTCCTGCCATATATTCCCCACTCCCTTTCTTTTTTGGCCTTAACTGACGCTGTACACATGATGCCAACTATCATTAATGCTAACTAGGTTCCACTTAACCAGGGTTTACAAACCCACTTCAGATAATGGTTTGAAACTGTTGTGTTGAAATATATAGCTGCTGGTCAGCTCACCTCCCCATCCCTCCTCATGTGTGCCTCTCTACACCCACGAGTTCTCTTCTCACTGCTCCCCACACTTCTCTCAGCTGTCCTCCTGAATCTGAGAGCTCTGTTTTATAGTACTGTATACATATCAAGTAGACAGTCTCATAATACATACTGATGTTTGGACCTTACAGAGCTGTTTGCCTTACATTACTGTTTCAAGAACTGTTGCTCAGATCATACAGAAGGTCCCTAGTCTCCAGCATCTTCAGATGGAGCCAAAACCCTGGAGAGCAGCTCTCAGTCAGTGCCAATGATACTAAGCTAGATGGGCCAGTGCTCTGTCTCAGTAGTAGGCAGATTCCGTTCTTCCTATTATTGGTCAGTGTAGTCCAAGGCACTGAGACTGGCAGCTGCAGAGGCCTTGCTATTGGAGATCCTTCAACCTTGGATATCAGTGATTGGATTTGGGTCCTTAAATATGCAAAGCACATGAACTAAACAGTGACTCCCACCATCTCCTGTAATTCAGAGAGCTGTCGGCACAGGCAGTGTCCTGGTGCCAAAGAAGCTGGCACTTGAAGACCACTGGTACCTCACCATATATTTATGGGTCAGAAGAGAACACCTAAAGAGATTTACATGCATTCACACTCCTGCTCTGCCTTTCCTGGGACAAAGAAATGGTCGGTCCCTGGGTGGGAAATGTTAGCAGTAATATTGATGCAACTGCACAGCAGTTTAATATGAATTATTCAGTAGTGTGAACCTAGTCATTCAGCTGCTTGCATGTTTCTGTTCCTCCATCCCTTCTTAATGCCAACAGAAACTGGCCATAGTAAACAAGGGCAGATTTTTGGTCCATATCCAGGAATTTGATTTCATTGCATCCATGTAGAAATAAAGCATGTCAAGCAATAACCCTTGATGAACCTGATAATTTGTATTCACAGTTCCACCACACCTTGTGTTGGTGTTTGAAGGAAATAAAAAGTAGCCAGCAGTTTATTAAAAAAAAATGTGTTTTTTTGCCTTTTTAGATTCAAACATGCACTGCATGTTACTTGGCTGTTTCAGCACTAACATTTAAAAAGGAGGTAAATGATGCAACTGTGTGTTAGAGGGAAAGGAGATAACTTATGAGTGGTAGAAAGATGTAAGGGGGAAAAGAAGCAACTGGAAGAACTGATGTAGTTGCAGAAATATGCAGCGTAAGAACAGTACTGAAAAAGGACAGACAGCAACACAATAAAGTGACATGGACAATATATGTTTTGATGTGGGAATGCCATAAAGTTTTTATTGCTGCTTGATTGTTCCCTCATTAGTAAAGTCCTCCCACAGTGTAATGCTGTCCCACACTGGTGGCAATAAATGTTATTTAGTACCTTCGGTCAAATAAAGCATTCATTCTGTTGCTCTGGAAAATTATCTGTGTGATGTTGCTGTTGGAAACCTATTGTGATATGTGTGTAGACATTAGGAACAACATCACATGCTTTAATTTACAGATTTAAAATCTGTGCCTAATTGTTATCCTTCGGGAATGGTTTCCTTGCCCTTTCAGTTTATTTACATATGTTAAAAACATTCTCTGTAGAATATTTTTGTGTGCTATTTCTATAGTTTACCAACAAGCCTTGCATTTTGTGCTTCATTTTCAAATGATATGCTGGAGATTTGTAAGTCTGCTTTTAGTCTGTGTAGAATGCAAGCAGAATATACTATTAACTGCATGGCTGCAGAAAGCCACTGCAGAACTGATCATTGAAAGCCTTGTCTCTAATCTGCCTGTTCAAGGCCATTTCTCCCGAGTGTGTGTGCATGCAAGTGTTTTGAAACCTTGGGCACTTCCAGACTGTCACTATTTTTGGTTGGGATTCAATTACATGCCAGCACATTCAGGCTGTTCTTGAAGCTCTTGTGATACAACCCACTTTCCCCAAAGATGTGACTATTTGTTACAAAGGAAGTGACTGGAAAATGTTTGATGTAACTTCATCAAACATTTGTTTGATGCAATGTCATTTATCTAAAAACAAACCAGGATGAATGCTCAATAAACAGGTTAACCGTTTGTCAAGAAAGCATAAGCATGGAATAACAACAACAACAACAACAACAACAACAACAACAACAACAATTTATTTGTACCCCGCCCATCTGGCTGAGTTTCCCCAGCCACTCTGGGCAGCTCCCAATTGAGTGTTAAAAACAATACAGCATTAAATATTAAAAGGAAGGTAAAATTGCAGGGAATATTCTGTATGTTTAGGCCTTCTTGAAAGGTCAAAGGTGTTGTTTTTTTTAAGTATAGAACAGACAAAAGATCTATTTATTTAATGTTGTTTTGTGTGTTTTAAACTGTTTTACTTGGCACTTTTACTCTGCAAAAACAATTACACAATATTTCTATCATTAGTGTTTTTAAATCTCTCAATTGGCTTTTCATATGAGACTTTTTGGTACGAAAGCACACTTTAGCAGCTGAAGAAGGCTGTTAACAAATAATCATAACAACCATAACAAAGTATACTAAGCAACACATTTCTTTTTAAAGCTGTTAATCCGTTTTCTTAGGTCAATTAACTTCAGTAGTCTACTCTGAGTAAAACTTGGCTGAATATAATGTTATTTGAGCTGGTGGGCTATTCATTCTTTAATGAAGTTTATGCATGAAACAACAATACTGTACACACGATGCTTTTCAGACCAAGAGAGTATGCAGAAAGATTCTCCCTGTGACTTACTGGTATGTAGCACCACAGAGCACAATCGATCTGGATCAAGGCTTAAGCATATGTTATTTTGTTATGTTATTTACAGTAACTCCTGTAGTCTCAAAACATGGTGTGATTCCAGGCAAAAAGATTGCAAGCTATGCTATATTGCTCATGTCTGTTGTTTCATCTGTAGCTAAATCATAGAAAACAAATTCAACAGCAGATTCTGAGTTTTCAGGGTTTCAGACAAGTCCTTTCCTCAGTTTATCTGGAAGTGAATATGGGTGCCTATGGATACACACATGTACTCTGTCACTGAGCTATAGCCTTGCAATAAGACAGGGGTCAGCAACCTTTTTCAGCCGTGGGCCGGTGCACTGTCCCTCAGACCATGTGGTGGGCCGGACTATATTTTGGAAAAAAATGAACAAATTCCTATGCCCCACAAATAACCCAGAGATGCATTTTAAATAAAAGGACACATTCTACTCTTATAAAAACACGCTGATTCCCAGATCGTCTGTGAGCCGGATTGAGAAGGTGATTGGGCCGCATCCGACCCACGGAGCTTAGGTTGCCTACCCCTGCAATAAGAAATCACCACACTGGTCGAGTGTGATAACTATCTAACCCAGGGATGGGGAACCTGTTGTCCTCTATGTGTAACTGGAATATCAGTTCCCATCAGCCCCACCCAGTATAGCCAATGGGCAGGGATGATAGGAGTGGCAGTCTAGCAAAATCTGGAGGGCCATGGGTTACGCATCCCTGATCAAATCATTCATCTATGTACAGGGTGAGTATTTTAAAATAGGCCCCGTGGAACATGTGTACTCTGAATCCATGGGGCCTCTTTTAAAGGACTCACCCTGTATATGCACTGCATATAATGCCGTAGGGCAGTGTTTTTCAACCACTGTTCCGCGGCACACTAGTGTGCCGTGAGATGTTGCCTGGTGTGCCGTGGGAAAAATTGAAAAATTCAAGAGAATTACTTTATATATAGTCAATATAGGCACAGAGTTAAATTTTTTAACATTTTCTAATGGTGGTGTGCCTCGTGATTTTTTTCATGAAACAAGTGTGCCTTTGCCCAAAAAAGGTTGAAAAACACTGCCTTAGGGAATCAATCCTGATGCTTCCAACAGTGGAGGACCAATTGAAGAATATGGGCAAGAACAGATAATTCGGCTATCTAATGGGGCACCTCAATAATTGAAATGAATGCTCTTGTGGACATAAATTGCATGCTTACATCCCTCTTATCTATCTCTAATAGGCCTTTAGGTTAATACTCCATTGAAGAGAATGCACCTGTGCAATGAATGAGATTTAATTTATACAGGCATTATTACAGTATTCTCATAATATATTATTTTGCATAAGAAATAAAGAGGAAGCGGGGTTTGAGATATACCTCACCTTAAGGTAGATCCAATATGGTAACAACCAAAGGAGAGAAACAATAGCCTATTGAATGATTTGTGAGCGAATTGCAGTAGAATCACTAAGGGAGATTTGAAAATGCTGCCTCAGAAACAAGGACTTGAGTGTAATTGACTAGTAAGGAAGAGTGCAGGGGACATTCAGAGGTTTGCCACGTGGTAGGGACAATGAGGTGTTGGCAGTATTTTATTGTGATTGTATTGGAAGCCAGTGAAGGTTTTGAGAAATTGTAGCTGAAGGCTTAACACTGTAATACAGTTCTTAATGTGTTAGAAATCTAAGGCCCTGCCACAGCTTCAAGAAGGCCATTGAAAGACACTTAGATATCATGTACGAGTATGCAGAGAAACCAAATTCCCTTCTGAAAACAAGACCTAACCTTTTCAAATAGCAAAGCTGAAGAACTCTTGTACGTTAAGGGTTTATCAAGATATTTTAGAAAAGTTCCATAGATCAAGTCCCAATGAATTGCTAGGGTCAGATAGCATGTTATCACGAACTATAAAACAAGTTGTGTATATAACAGCTGAATTACATATTCTGGTCTATATACTCTCTATATAATAGTTTATATGCAAGAAAAAATTTCTGTGTAAGAAAGGTAACAAATGTGCTATCAATCTTTCAAAAGAAAATTTTGTGTATGCATGTGAATGCGTGCAAGGTAAATAAGCAGCCTTTCTAAGTTCTAGTCCCCATTCTTAGAAAAAACAGATAAAATATGACACATTTGATCAGTTTTCTAATTCAAACAGTGGGCCATATTCATAAATGAAACTCTACTACAAGAAGCTTAATCTAAATGATGATTTCCTTGGATTTTAAAAGCCCTTCTCACTGAGTGTTTCATTGGCTGAAGGTCCTTGAATAAAAGCTGATGTCCTTTTCTGAAAGCCAACAATGGATTATAAGGCAGTGGTAACTCTCACTGTGAAGAGAGGCGAGAAGAAGGGTGACCCAAGGATTTATACCAGGATGTGTTTTTTTTATAGCCATACAAAATGACCAGGAACAAATAGTAACCAGTGATATTCAGTATATTCACAAAACACATTATATAAGAGCTACAGAAGGTTCTTGCGATAATGTTAGGAGAATGCACTTTGGCAAGGGCAAAATGGCTTCAGTTTAATTGAAAATAGATGCTGGATTTACTGTTATTCAAGAAAGATCAAAATTTTGTTGCTGCTTACACACACACACACACACACACACACACAATTTCTTGAACTTAAAGGAACTTGCTAGGTGGATTTTTGTTTGGCAAAATGCTTATAGAATCATAGTCCTCTTACATAATAGTCTATATCAGAATACCTCAAAATATGCCCTAAATGAAAAAGCAGTATTGGTTGCTGTATGTATCATGGTGGTAGGGAATAAGAACTTGTTGTGGAAATGATAAATTACACTTTCTGGAGTGTATCATCTTGAATAATTCTTGGCTAATGGATAACTTTCAGTGGTATCTGAATGTATTCCATACCACCCCAAAGCAAGCCAATCAGAATGCATAGCTGTATTTGGGTATATCTAGCATTTAAAGCAATAGCATCTTGAACAAACTGTTGTATTGGGAGAGAATGAATTGTGCCTGGTTGGATTATAATGATGCAATTGTAATCAGAGCCCATACCTGCAAGGAACCCCAGATGTTGATTCCTCCCCCATTTTTAAGTATCTAGCCCTCCATAAATGAAAGCTATGAAACAAAAAGTATAGGCAACCATCAAATTGATTTCTTTGAGATGAGCCAGCCTGGCTGCTCACGCGTTTCAGTATTTTTAGCTAATGAGTGAAATCAGAGCTATGATTGATGAGTGAGTTGTTTGGAATTCCTGAGGTGTTTCTCCCTCCCCTTTAGTGTACTTTCCTTTCCTGCTTCTTTCTCATTCTAGCAACCAGGACACATCTTTCCTGTGGAAAGATCAGGTATTCCCTAGAAGTTATTTTCTCCAAATGCTACTGTGCAGTAGGTGAAGGTGGGTGTTAAAGAATGTCTCCCAACCTCCACATGGCAAATGCAAAATGTGAAAACTTTGCAAAGAGGCTTAGGCATGTCTCCTGCTGTGTGAGTACAGTGGTACCTTGAGTTACAAACGCCTCAGGTTACAAACACTTTAGGTTACAAACTCTGCTAACCTGGAAGAGTTACCTCGAGTTGAGAACTTTGCCCCAGGATGAGAACGGAAATCGTGTGCTGGTGGCGCAGCGGCAGCAAGAGGCCCCATTAGCGAAAACACGCCTGTAGTTAAGAAAAGTTTCAGGTTAAGACCAGACCTTTGGAATGAATGAAGTTCGTAACTAGAGGTACCACTGCATTGAAGTCTGGGCACTCATTGAGAATTCACTGTATAGTTAACCTATAAATACATTGTTATACATTTCTAATCAAACTAAATCTCTGTGTTTAATGGAGCTTACTCTTAGTTAAGTGGTTGCAGGTGTCCAGATACGGTTTTCCTGTGAGGAAGGAGCAAAACGAACAGAATTTATAGGGAGCCCACCAAGCTTAAGCTTATTTTGGGGAGTGGGGGGCAGGTTTTTACTGAGTAACTAGGTAAAGTATTGACTATGCTTTTCCTTACTATTTTTACTTGCAAAGGGAAATAAGTAAATACAATATTTAAATTAAAAACTCTCTGCTTTCCACTATCGCTTTCCTGCAGTGGCTACAGGCCTTAGAGAATTCATTTTAGGAATCAATCATGTGATAGTAAGCTCAGCTGAACATATGGGACAACTTGTGGAGACAGAGACAAAGCAGGATCTAAAAAAACAGCAGCTTGAGGTATCGGTGTATATATTTTAAAGTGGTATGCTGTCATGCCTGTACTTCAAGTCAACATGTCCAGGACAGGGATGTAACAGAACAGTTTGGATAAACAATGAGCACTGACAATCAAATATTTGTTTGGTTCCTTATGAAATCACTTTAAGTAGCTTTGATTGAACCACATCTAAATAAAGACATAATCCTTAGAAGATTAGTTTCTCTCTTCGGCAAGCAGGTTAACAGCAGTCAAAATTTGTATTTCAGGTAGCCAGTTCTGTCACTTAAATACGGTTGTTTCGTTGTTGTTGTTGCTGCTGCTTTATGTCATCTGCCTTGAGATGCGAATCATGTAGTTTTGAGATTCATATACAGTAGGGCAAGGGTGAGGAACCCTTGACTCTCAGAGGGTGCTGGATGGCAACAACTTGTATCATTCCTGACCAATGGCCATACTGAGTGGGGCTGTTGGAGTCCAACAGCACCAAGAGGCATCCCATCCCTCTGGGTATAGGATGCAAAGTTCAAATGACTTTTTGCAAGCAATAGGATTGCAGCTTACCCTGCCATTGTTTTAGTTGGCTGCCAACTGTGCAAAGAGTCTATAATCCGGTAAAGAGGCTCATTGGTACAGAAGACTGCAGTGTAACTGCCTAGAACAGAGTTTTGCAAACTGTGTGTCGTGACACGTTAGTGTATCGGCTGCAGTATGTAGGTGTGTTGCGTGAACGCTCCCTGCGCTCCTCCCGGGGCTGGAAAGGGGCTAGTTTAATCTTCAGTTTGCTAGTAAAACTGAATTACTGTGTTGTGAAATGATGCACGTCTAAAAAGAGTGCCACCAACATGAAAAGTTTGGAAAGCTCTGGCCTAGAATATGAAGGCATATATTACCAACTGTTCTTTCAGCTTAGACTTACTGTGGTTCCAGTAATCAGTCTTTACGAATTCTTCCATTTTGTCAGCTCTCCAGTTAAAACCATAAGTATGATTGCATCCAGTCCAATTTATTGTACTAGCCATTGGCCATGACAAAACTGAATCGAAAATAAATACAAGCAAAAGGGGTGTCACGCCACAAATAATGGTCTCTATTTAGATCTCTGCGTCACCCTCACATTTCATGGCTATATTGTCCAGAGTCGTCTTTCTGATCTTTTCGGCTGCCAAAGCAAAAAGGGCGACTTTATGAGTCACTGAATCGTTTAGGACCTTCTCTGCCAGGGAGAGGTATCTTTCCTGTACGGATGGTAAGGTGAGAAATCGCCTCCTGAGTCCTATGTATAGTGGGCAATATAGTAAATAGTGCAAGATGTCTTCCACCTGTGGTTGCCCACATATACAGAGTATGTCTTTGTACTTTACGCTGTTATATCTTCCGTCTGGGATGGCGGACATAGCTTGAAAATGCAGCTCAGTAAAGTGAATCTAAGTGAGGCTGGCTGGAGATTCAACAGGTAACTGGCTCTAAAATGGACCATTTTTAGAAGGGGGAACCAAGGAGAGCATTTAGAGTAAGATTACATAATGTTTAAAATAATTGGGAAAGGTGGATACATCACATCACTTTTACATACTGTTATAATCTTAAGCACCAGACAGTGCTAACTTCAACAAAAAAAGCTAAGCTTTATTACACTGCTAAGAAAGCCCATATGTGATAATCTGTGGGAGACTGCCTAAAATTTGTCCAGAAGATTCAAGGGACTGAGGAAGCACACAGTTTATTAAAAGCATTTGTTGAAACAGGCACAAATCTGTCTTTGATAAGAGCACTTAGTGTTCATGATGTGAATAATTACGTGGGACAAGGTAAAAGATCATCTGGTTAATGTTTTTCATATCTGATCTGTCCTTGTTTCTGTACGTAGGGAAGTTTGTACAAGCAAAGGAAAATGAGTTAAAAGCTGAGCATGTTTATCAATTAGGGTCCTGCTTCTCTTTTTAATTTCTGAATTAAAGGATGGCGTTAAAAATGCCATTGTATGTTGTGGTATATGTGAAATAGGCTAGAATTTACTATTCAAAGCAATTTCAAAGAGGTATGTAACTGACAGTGGGTATAAGAGAGGACAAAAATGCAGCAAAATGGATCATCCTTGCCCATGTAAAACAAACATAGGTCATGGAGTTACACTCCACTTTGTGGAGTATTGTGCCATCAAAGTTTCATGAGGCTTGACTATTTGCTATTAAAATTGCCATTTGAGGGTGTGAGAAATGTCTCCTCTCCGCCCCCCAGCACATTTCAGTTCCTTCAGCTGTATTTTGTCTGTTTTGCAGCAGTCCTTGTTATCCAGTCTGCTACTTGTGAGTGGGTGTTTAACTCTTTTCATCACTAAATTTTCCCAATCTAAATAATACCTCCATCTTCATGATGCTGCTATTTATTTTGTTGTGGGAAATGTGCAAGCAGCTATAGGTTTTCCTCAGCAGAACACACAGCGTCAGGGGCTTTGTGGATTAAAAATAATAATACAGATAAATGTGGAAATGGGACAGAGCGCTCTCTCTCTCTCTGTGTGTGTGTGTGTTCTTGTTGATGCTTTTACTATATTGTTAAATTGCTTCTGGATGCTTCATGAGATGTGCTTCATAAATAAAAATAAATTAAACAAATAATACTTGTTTGAGGCAACAGTGTGCCTACATTGCAAGTATCCATGCTTCTGGAATCAAGCCACAACATTTTTCAAGAGTCTGGCAGTGGAGATTTCCTCTGGTCTCAGAGAATTCAGAAAGCTATGCAGCCAATTCTTGGGTGAATTGACTGCATAATAGCTGTGAGAATCAACTACAAATGTTAACTCAGAATTCCTATTCCAAATAAATGACCTCACCTCAACTTAGGCCTACAGATGGAAATAACATATCAGTTTTGCATTTGTTTACCCCCCTTTTTTGCCAATGCAGATAGACACTGTGATAAAAATATCCATTTAATAAATTTGCTGGAAGAGAGAGGTCTTCAATGGGCACCAAAAAGAAAATATTGATGTTGTCTGCCTGATAATGTGTATAATGGGAGTTCCAAAGGTTACATGCCACCATACAAGTTGTCTGATTCATATATTGTATGGAGAAGACTTCCTGATGATGATGCCCTTTCCTGCAGAGCCCAGTGATCGACTGGGTATATACAGTGTGGGTTAAGATGACCTTTTAGGTCATGCGAACTGTTGTTAAATATATATATATATATGGTGGGAATCAACTGATGGTGAGTTGAGACCCACACAGTGCTGTGAAAATAGTAGATCACTTTGTTTCCCTGGTGGAGCACTTGACAGTAGTGACTGGGCAGGTGAGCAAGAAAAGAAGGGCAAGAATTGCATATCAGTGTTGGATTCACTGCTACGCTAGAGACAAATATAAAAGAGGTGACAGCAGGTTCAATATTGTGACTTTCCTTTTTTATATTGAAGTGTGTATTAAATTGTCCATCAGCTATATAATTGAAACAAGCTTATGGCTGGAATAAATGCTCTGTATTATATGTATTATGAAACAGACAGAATGGGAAGATGCTGAACATCCCTTAATGGCAAAGTGCTTTTATGGCTTTTCCAACAGAGCTTGAACTCCAAATTTGCTGGTGTTCTATACTGTATAGGAAACAAGAGCATTTCTGCATCCAGTTTGGCATTTAGGCTTTTGGCACTGAATAAAGAACTCTCTATTGCCTTAATTTCAGCTCATTGTGCATTTAAATAGCATTGCACTTCAATGTAGATCACTGTGATATATGTGTGCTGATTGCACAGATGTATTTGTCTTTGTTTACATGTGCTAGGAAGCCCTGACTGGCAACAACATTCAAAATAAATATATATAAACTAACACATGGTGGCTGTCTCAATATGTAATGTGCATGCTGTATCCTGTGGAATATCTGTCATGCCTTCCATGAGAATGGAACTGAAGAGTATTAGGTATTCATGGATAAATTGGTGTTTGCTGGTAATCATTGAGTTCCCACCTTTCCTCCTGACATTTTAAAAAATAAACAGCTGTGTGGCAGAAATCCAACAGGTGCTTATTTTGCCAGCACTGCATCTCTGTTATAGGAAAAAAGATTCATGCTGAAGTTTTGTCTTGTCAGACAACTGCTAAACGCATGAGGCCTTTCAGGAAAACAGCATAGCAACACTAAATCTGCCATATCAAAGGCTTCCAATATATAGCCCTGACTTTGTTTTCACTGATATAAAACTTAATTTAATTTTACAGAATGTAAAAGAAATGTAAGGGGTGAAGAGGGCATGCATTATTTAGTTTATCAAGTGATTTAAAATAACCAAAGGCAATCTTTTTACCAAAAAGAAAGTGCATATGTGTGTGTGTGTGTGTGTGTGTGTGTGTGTGTGTGATGCTTGTTTCTTTGTACATTTTAGTTAACGTTTATCACAGTTGGTCTCTGTTCTGTGAACTTTGCTAAGTGGCATTAAAAATAAAAATAAAAAACCCTCTGTGCACACTTACCCCTTTCTGGTTTTTTCAGCTGGTACTTAAAGCCAGGAAGTAATTAACTCTAGATTACAGTAATATGACTTCTGTAAACTAGTGTTCTTGTGACAGGAACATCCTAGTAATTGCAGGGCAATTGTTAGTCTTCTCTTGCAGCAATGACGGGTCCAACCCTGTGAAATGCTCAGTACCTGTTCTTCCTACTGACGTTAATGAAGGCTGAGGCTTCTAATGATTCACAGAATCAGGCTTCATGGTAATTGTAGAAAATCACTGCTGTTCCATTACTTGCATTTAGTTACAAAAAGGGGCAAGAGAAGATGAGAGAAGGTACATCTTGCCAGAATTTGTGGCAACGTGGATTTGCAATTTATTAGCAATAGGAAATTCTGACATCATGCCATTGGAAGGGACACAGGAGCACAGGAAACCCATTCACCATCCTCTTCATCACCCACCCCCACTCTACTGTCGGGCATTCTGACTATAGAAAAGTGCTGCATTTTTATGGGCATATTGCCTTCAGCAGTATGTTATCTTTCTTTTGGTTGCTCAGCACCCTTTTGAGTACCCTACTTATGCCACTGAGCACTAAAAGAAATATTGGTATTACAACTAATCACCTACAGAGCTAAATGCTGATAAGTATTAAAAGAATTGGAATTTACTACCAATATTGATAACAATTGCATAAGGAGAAAACAGCAGCACATGGTGTTACTGCAGCAAAAGTGGTCAAATCATGTAGCAAAGGAAAACCTATTTCATATGAAATGGGGATTATTCTGAATGCTGCAGTCCCTTCATCAGATAGTGCCCAAGTCTTATTCAAGTTGTGGTGCAGTGGAAATAATATAAACCTTGGACTGTGCCTTGAAGCTCACTGGATGACCCTTAACCATCACCAATACTCATCCTAGCCTACCTCAGGATTTTATAATGACAAATAAGGGGAGAACCTTGCTATACAACCTTGAGTAGGGAATGGAAGGATTCACCTGTTTCTGGTCTGTGTCAGTTTTGCATGTGCTCATTTGTAAGTATGTTCAATCTCATTTCCATATCAATTTGTGAATATTTATTAACTGCATGAAATATTCACATTGTTTTCTATGTTTTTCACAAAATGCACATTTTAATTTGGATTTAGGTACACTTCAGCAGAAAACTGTGTTGCAAAATTAAAAGTAAAAAAAAAACTAAAACATAACTGCGTTCTGATATATTAGCCTAGGAATTGCAAATCAGGTTTGTTTGCTCTAAAATGCAGACATGACAAAATCCTTGAGTAACCTTGATACCAAGCTCCTTGGAAGAATTGTCTGTGTGTATATTTAATTTCCTTATGTCAATAACAGTTTCTTCAACATCCACATTTGCATATACAGTATGATCTCATCTTACAATTCGATTCCAAGAGTTCCGCATATGCGCAAAAACATACCGGTATATACTCAAACCCTTGGAATTGCCGCTGCGCAAACATCCTGGGCCTTCTGTTATCTCACATGAACACCCCACAACTGGCTTTTCCCAGCTCAAAAAGAGCTTTTAAGCTCTCTACCTTGCTTGGGGAGCAAGGCCCTCTCTGCACGCCTGCTTTGAAGGCCATGGGAGGATCTCACAGAGCTATTCCAGTTCCTATGAGATCTCATGGAAGCATCCCAGACCCGCTACGCCGAGAGAGCCTTGCTTCCCAAGGCAGAGAGTTTAAAAGCTCTTTTTTCACCAGAAAAATCCAGCACAAAATAGCTTTTAAGCTTTCCACTTTCTTGCATTTCAGGATTTCAACCAAAGGCCTTTAGATGTGTATGATTGAAATTGCGCTAGCAATAATTTGTGTACATGCCAGTATTGCACAGCATAGAAAGAAGAACTGATAAAAAGTAACCATACCAGTACTACTCTGAGATAATGGGAGTTTGAAGATAGAAAAGTATTTAGTACGTATTGGAGTTTTACCAATCCGAATGGAGTGGGGGAATGCATGGCTGTATCTGAGGTATTTTTTAACATTGCGTTTGTTTCAGAACAGGATTCATGGATATTTATTACTCAGAAAATTAGTAATCTTCTATGATGTGGGTTCAGCATGAGGTGGAAATGATGCATTTCTGTAATGCTAAGTGCAGAGGCACATTTTGGGGTAGACATCCAATTTGGCCTTCCAGCTTGCTCTGAATGGGAACGTTATTTATTTATTTTTAAAATAAAAACATCTTTGACATTTACAAACCAGAGTAAGTTGGGTTTTTCCCCCTTCATTCAAACCATTTTTTGGAAATACACTGAGAGCAGTTGAAAAGGGTATTTAATCTGCCCTACTTTTTCTTATCAGCAGATCATAATTACTGACAGAGACATCTTGAAAGAGCTGTGTTTTTGAAATAAGCTATCCCCCCAAGCTTCATAATGAGCATTATATAGAAATGACCTTTCCCTTGACAGTGTTCAGCGTACACATTTTTACACTCTGATAGTATCTCTCAACAAACTTTATTATCTGAATTGGGTGGATCCATGAGTTGTTCTACAGCGCTTTGCTACTTTATCTTTACTTCATTTTCACTTCTTATTCATTGCAGAAATTGAGATAAATAAATAATGTTCCCATTCAGAGCAAGGGCTTTGGTTCGATGATGATGAATTAGAATGGTCCATTTAATGCAGCAGCTTCATATAGGAAAAAAGAAATTGTGGTTTGAAGTTGTACAATTTTCATATTACGTACAAACTGTAGTAGAAGTATAGTACCTTTAAGTGGTTGATTTGATTGACATCCTATGCCCTTTTAAAATGTGTTTTTTTGGGAGGGTGTTTTTGGGTTGTTTTTATTTTGATTATATATTTTGTGGTTTTATATTCTGATTTTGTTCTGTGAACCGCCCTGAGACCTCCGGTTATAGGGCGGTATATAAATTCAAATAATAATAATAGTGCATACTGCATTTTCATCAGGGAACACACGTACACACACATGGAGAAACAGTAGCGCTAAAATATAAGATTTCAGAGATTTATAAAGCTGTTACTTCTCTCAAAGTATGGTTGTATTTTCCCAGGTCTGAGGTTAACCTAGAAAGACTCAGAACCACATTTGGCCCCTGCACTAGGTTTCCCACCCCTGAATTGGCTCCAAAGTGTCAGTCCACTCATGGAAGCGTGGAAGATCATCTCTGAAGCAACCCTACAACTAGCATGTATATAACTTGGCACAGTTGTGTTTTTTCATGCCACTACACTGTTGTTGATGTAGTTGTTGTGATACAGTGAATGCGAAGGCATTCAGTTTTAAAAGTAAGATGCCTGTCTTCTGTCTTCACCTGCTGTGATGTGGATCAAAGGAAGATGTAACCAGGGTGGCAGATTTATATGTGTGTATGAGAGTGCACACACAAATAAGTGTTTATAAACTTAACCACATAAGTACACGTATAGCTTTTTTAAAATCAAAGTGGCATTCAAGGCTGTTTGTATCCTCACAGAAGTCCCGTGACATTTCAAAAACATGTTATTTGTTTCTCATGCTGATGTCCAGTTCTGCTGTGAGCATCTCCTTGATTTCTTTTTAAAAGAACAAATATCCTTGCCTATTTAACAATCCTGCCCCCCCCCAATCTTCATTGCAAGGCTACCCTTCTTCTTCATTATGTTTGTATAATTATCAGCCAGTGTCTCTACAGCAGTAAGGAGAGGTTGCTCCACCAAAATAATCTGCAGAAATGCCTGCCAGTCATGCACGCTCGCTCTCCTGCCCAGCTGGTGCTGACAACATGAACATTCCTTGGGACAAATCCAGTACTTGAAGAAGAGAAGCAAGAACAGCACCAGGCCAGGAACTTCGCTCTTGTGGTTCATCCACAAGTCCTCCCTTAAGCCCAGTACAGCCACAGATCCACTTCTGCCTAAGCGTGGGAGTCGCAACAAAGGAGAATTTCTGTCTTTCGAGAGTTTAGCATTCCAGTTCAGTCACCTGCATGCAACAGAACTGCAGCAGTTTGCCCCAAATGATAAATTATATGTGCAAATATGTGTGCTTTCATTTGTAGGACATGGGTGCTTTGTTGGAGAAACATTGGAGGGGTTTCTAATGTCATTATATCAACACCAGAGTGCTGCAAATTACTGCACTACAGCCTTGAATTTAATACAGAATACTGGAATTTTGCACATGACAGCTTCAAGGAGAAAAGGTTGCTGACTCTAGTGAATGAAATCTTCTGCTGACAGTACAACCGAAGGGGAGACTGTACTCAGTAGGTCACTACTTTCTTAAGGAGAGTTTCTCCTTCAGGTCCCCAAAATATCAGAAGCCTGGTCCACAGCAACTCATAGAATCATAAAGTTGGGATTTATGACCCCGAGGATCATCTAGTTTAACCTCCTGCAAATGTGCAGCTGCCCCTTACAGGGATCAAACCTGCAACCTTGACATTATCAGCACCACGCTGTAACCAACTGAGCTATTCAAGTGAATGCTGTTAATGATAGGAATTTTTGTGTGACTGTCCCTGTTCTGTGGAACAACACTCCTGTTGAGATACAACAGGTACTTTCCAGAAACAAAAGCATACTCGTTTTGATTAGCTTTTCCAGCTTTGGTGTTTGTCTTGTATTGTTTTTAAATCTAGGTTATTTTGTACAGTTCTAAGTCAGCACCTACATAACGTGATTCATAAATTTATTACTAATATTAATGATAAAAATGAAATGGAAAGTTAAATTGTTTTATTAGCAGCTCCAGCTATTGGATGGTCAGAACTTATGGGTCTCCACAACAGCTATTTTCTATCACATTCACTACAGTTAGATTATGCAGACTTGCAGATGAAATTCCTTTCAGTCACAGACATCTTATGCTTCCCAATCCTGCCACGCCTTGCAGGGACAGGAATGCACACAGTTAATTCTGTCACAATATTTTGATCTTTGGCTGATGTTTTCTTCTGGGACAGAGCTATGGATTTGACAATGCCCATCAGATGTGTGTGACCATGATGTAGCCATTAAGTTTTATGTAAGCATCTACTAAAGTCCAATTTTAAAATCCCCTGGCTTTTGCCAGTGGTAGTTCATAGATTTGGACTGAAAGAAAAGCAAATATTTGGCTGTCAGACTTTAGTGGAAAAATCTGTTTCCTTATTATTATTATTATTATTATTATTATTATTATTATTATCATCATGCATTTTAAATGGCTTCCTTTTATCTAAAATGTATTGGTTACTAGGGAAATAAAATTTAAGAGTTACTTGTATAAAAAAAACCACCCCCTTTATTTGTTTTTAGTGGCTGTGTTCTTAGAATACCTCATTTTTCTTTGTTTTGCTGGTGACTATAAAGCACATGAAAAACGAAACTAAATCCATCAACAGAGGGACTTTAATTGCAGGCAGTATAATTTGTTTAATATATTTTCCCCCCAAAGGAGACTAAGACAATTTCCATTTAAAAAATACTTCTAATAATAGCATAATCCTATGCATGCCCTGAGAGCTTATTCCCAAAGTAATAATCACAACAGGACTCTCACTGGGACATCTTTTCATGAAAGGCATTTACTATGGTGCCAGAAATGTGAGATCTCTTGCACTGAAGGGGATGAGTTGGAATATGTAGCCTTGTGGATTTTATGTCTTTACTATGTCAGTAAATAGATGACACCTTGTTTTGCTTGCCAGTGGATTTATGGCATTTTATTATACTTTATTGTCTGTTTTCTAAATGACAGGTTCTAAGTCTCAAGTTACGCTTGTGAATGTCTGATGCCATGCCATGTTCTCATAATGGCTACTGAGGGCTTGTCACTAGAGAATCATTTAGAAGCCTAACCCAATAGATAAGTAGCTGCGATTGCATTGGTGTCCATTTTTACAGAGGTTATGCAACACTAGACTTCACAGCCCATATTTGTACCATAGCTGGTGTGTGTGTGTGGCGTAACTTGGGATGTGGTGGTTGGTTGGGCTACTTCAGTGCTTCTTGGCTGGCTTTAAAATTACTGTGCCTTTGTTGTATTCATTCTAGTTCATTCTAGATCAGTCTGTGGGATACTGCACAACTACTGTATTCAACACTAGTTTGCAGCCTTACTGGTTTGATCTGGAGAGTACTAGTTTGCAGCCTTAGAAGGTTTTCCCATTTTCACTATAAAATATTACAGGTTTTTTTAGTCTGTGAAAGTCTGCATCATCTACCTGATTCAACCATTTTGAGAATGTAATTTTTGAGCATTTACTAGTGTTTTGGATGCTTGGCTGAGGGTCCAAACAAAACCCAGAATTACTGGATTTTGTTTTTCTTTCTCCCATTGATCAAGGGGCAGCTGCATGATGGTCACTGGATTACCGACAGCAGCTTTTTTCTCAAAACAGCTCCGCTTTTTTCTTGCATGTCATGGTTAAATCTATCTGTGCTGTAAGCGCAAATACTGGAAGCTGTAATCAAAGTCTTAACAACTGAAGTAGGAATCCAGCTCAGAAATGCCTGGCAGCGAGATGAGTGAAAAATGAATAGCAAAGAAGATTTAAGTAGGCATCTGAAGTGTCTACAAGCATGTACAGTATTAAGGGCACAAACACTTGGCAATTTTCCTGATTCAAAAACTCTGATTATGTCTTATGGCACATAACTGTGCTACATGACTTAGGTGCCCTGCTCTCAGCAGTGGCTAAACACAATGGAATTAATCACCACTTCCTTTAATAACATTTGCATGTTGCTCTCTATGACATAGCATTCATCACATGCACTTAAGTCTTATCTCTGCCAGTCTGGGATGCCTAGCAGCATTTACACATCTATTTTCATTTCTGCAAAAAATTAAACAGTTTTGTAAGTAGGAATGAGAGTATGTGGAATATCTGGCATGACAGTGTGCTGAATGGTTAAGGAAGAATAGAGGAAGATTATCTATCTTATGGTACATGGCCAACCCTTAATAACACTCGGTATCTTTTTGTTTTTCACTTAACATAGGTGAACAGGGCTGTCAACATGGTGCCAACTTATGGATGTCCCTTGTTTGTGTTTGAGTGTGATACATACACACTTGTCATTTATCTACTAGCTTTAAAAAAAGGATAGCTTCATTTTACTGTTTCTACTTCTTAAGCCTTCTCCTGCTGTTGGCAACAACAAAAAGCAGTGCAAAAATAGGTTGTTTCTGACTAAGCCAGACTCAGAGCTGATTCATTGAAATCAGTGGAATTTATTTGTTAACTTCGTTCATTTCAATGGAATTATTATAAGTAGGGTTTAGTTGGATGCAGCCCAATACACTTATTCAGAGAGAGAGAGAGAGAGAGAGAGAGAGAGAGAGAGAGAGAGAGACTGCTCAACCTGGAAAGCAATATATCTTGATTGTATTTCAAAGAGAGAGAGAAGCCCATAGGTTTTTCTTCAAGATGCCTGCCTATGATAGAACTTATTATCAGTCTGGTGTGGCTATTCTTTATGTCTAGCATAGCAAAACTGTACGGCTTAAATGTTGCAGTGCTTGGAGATGGAGGATAGTTAAGTTTAAGCAAACCAGTCTTTTATCTTGTCTTATACTTTGATCCTACTCAGTTATCTGTTTTCTTTCCTGTGCTTTCTGTATATTAATCCCCTTAGCCTGCCTTGCAAGTCTCCTTTGTAGTATCATTTTCACTATAATTTCACTATTTTTCATAGTTAAATTGATTAGGCAGGGGAATGGAAGGTCCCCTGTGTCCTGGGAGGTCATTAGTTTCTCATGAAAACAGAGATCACTATTAATTAAGCAGCAACAAATAAAACAATCCAAAGCACAGAAGAGGAAATAGTTTTTAAACTTTCACCATGTTTTTGGACAAAGATGTGCAATACCCTTGTATATTCTTGTATTATTCGCTGCATATGTGTAGACACATATTAGAATAGTTTTAGTATAGCCAGTGCAGGGACACAGGTGGCACTGTGGTCTAAACCACTGAGCCTTGGGCTTGCTGATCAGAAGGTTGGCAGTTCGAATCCCCGCAACGGAGTAAGCTCCCGTTGTTCGGTCCCAGCTCCTGTCCACCTAGCAGTTTGAAAGCACGTCAAAGTGCAAGTAGATAAATAGGTACCACTCCGACGGGAAGGTAAATGGCATTTCTGTGCGCTGCTCTAGTTCGCCAGAAGTGGCTTAGTCATGCTGGCCACATGACCCGGAAGCTGTCTGCGGACAAACGCTGGCTCCCTCGGCCTATAGAGCGAGATGAGCGCCGCAACCCCAGAGTCGGACACGACTGGACCTAATGGTCAGGGGTACCTTTACCTTTACCTAGCATAGCCAATGAAATAGTACCCTTTCTTTAAATTGTTTAAGGATTTATCCACTATACACCTGCATCTTCCTATCGCTAATGCAATGTCTCTGTGGTGTCTGTATAGCATCAAGCTTTGCGACGTGTGAATGATTAGTCAGTGTATCCCCACCCGGAGCATGTGTTTACTAGATCAGTAAGCCCTAGGCTCAGACTGCGTGATCAATATACTGTTTGCTTATACTGGAAGATCTGGGTAAATTATGTGCTATGATAACACTTCATCATCAAGTGGCAGCTGTTCAGACAATTTGTGTTTCGAGTTCTTGTTTGGGTCTTTCTTTATACCAACCAGCAGATATTGCTAACTTGCCTTTTCAGAAGAGTGTCTTAATGCCATGCATTGCTGTTGAAGGATATTTCTTTTGAGCATGAACTTGCATAGTTAGCCAATAAGGTGTGTGTTGTGAATTTTAATCCTCAATAGTTTTTCATTCAGAGTCATAAATAGATTTCCCCCATAGCTATCACAATAGTCACTCCTCTCACCGACTCCTGATAGTTTTATTGTTTGAATGCAAGTCTTTTAGTTATGCAGTGTGTGCATATATGGCGTGAAACCTTTCTGTATAAAAATATAGGACAGAGGAGCCATGGAAGCCAGCTTTTGTGGATTGCTGTTAAAGAAAGAGAAACATTGGCAGGTGAGAAGATACTGCTTGTAGTGGTCATGGTGTAATGCCACAATTCATAATGCCACAATTTTAAAACAGGAATTGAAAAATCTTTGGCCAAAGTCTGTATTAGATTATATTTGGTGCAACAATGTGCATTTGGGACAAAAAAGCAACAGCTGCATTGTCAGGTTGGAATTGAATGCAACACTCTCAGGCTGCAGTCATACAGAGGTTAGGGGTGCTTAAGCCCATTGACGTCAATACTTGCCAATTGTGGCCTTAGGTTTTCTGTCTGATTGAGAAGCTATTGTGGATATTATAACTGGGGCTATTCTTTTCTCCCCTGCCATTGAACCGTTTCTAGTTCTCCATAAACCATGTTTCTCCTTGAAAATCCTCACTGATAAAGGTGGCTGAAATTCATTTTTAGTGTTCCATTTCAGTGAAACGAGCAAAGCCACTGCCATGTCAACAATACGGCATTAATGTTTTAATGCAGAGAGGTGAGGAGGGCAATTCATGCATTTAGCACCCCGTGTGGGGTCAGGGATGGCAGCTATTGCTATCGGACCACTGCTCAATAGCATGCATGTGAAGGGCTCATCTGCCTTTGTCAGAGTATACAGCCTTAAAATTTGTCAGTGTTTATAGGATTAGGTTTGGAACTGTTTGTCCTCGGTTTTCACAAATACGGGTTGTTTTTGTTTGCCTCGCAGTTAGCCAGAGTAACCATGAACATGACTAAGCTGTGTTGCCAGTAAGAATATAAGAAAAAAGAAAATGAACAGCCTGAAATTAATCCAGTTACCTAGTTGTTGTTTTTAAAATAAAATGTTCTTTCCCATCATGAGAAGATAAGATAAAGTTTTCCATGGAGCATTTTTCTCGTCAACATTTCATCATAGTGTTACTGTATTCTGTAGAGTACAGAAAATAAAATGAGTGGGTGGGAGAACAAGCCTCACAAACAAAATAAAAGAGGGGAGACAAAAGTCCATTAACAACGAAGCAGCTGGACTAGAACCTGGGAGGCCCAGGGTTCAAATGCACACTTAGCCATGCAGCTCCCTGGGTGACCTTCAGCCAGTCACCTACTCCAGCACAGGGCTTTGTGAGGATAAAGTGGGGGGAGGGGGAGAACCCTGTACCCTACCTTGGAGAAAAGATAAAGTATACATGTAATCATAAACAGAATGTAGAATAAGTCACACAAAAAAGAATAAAATGAATAACAGAGATCTACTTAATGCAGAATGGTGGCAAACACCATAAGCAGTTCCTCAGTATTACTAGCAGAATACAAATACACAAAACAAAGATGGTTGTTTCACACATTATATTAGTTCAGAATAACTGTAGACAAGTGGCCGGCAGAAGTTGGATTGGGATCAACTTTAAATAGATCTATGCATTTTGTTGTTGCTTTTATTATTATACGTTATTTTTGCTTGCTGTTGGCCTGATTTCTTTCTGTTGCTGCTTCTGTAGAACAGCACTACAAAATGTATTTGATTGATTAGGGTTGTAGCCTGCCACGCTTCAAGGACTTGGGAGCGGATTAACAGTGCATTGAGATAATGGTGGTAAGCAATATTTCGTTTCAAATGGTATAAAATCTAAGGCGCAGATGGGAACAGAATATAAAGATGCAAGATTCATGGAAAAAAGTGATACATTTATACGACTCCTTGGGCTCTAAAGTTCTGCATTAAGAAGCATCCTTTTAAGTAAGAGACATCTGACAATGCTAGTATCTGTGAGGGTGGAGAAGCTTTTGCAGCAAAAATGATTTGTGCTTAGTGCCTTGAGGGTGGGCAGAATGTTCTCAACATTGTGCTAAACCACTCCTGGTTTACAAAGAGTGCCTCCCTCTCTCTCTCTCTCTCTCTCTCTCTCTCTCTCTCTCTCTCTCTCCTCCCTCTCCCTCCCTCCCTCCCTCCCTCTACTTCCCCCCTCCCTTGGACATCTGCACAGTTAAGATTAGGCTGTCAGAGTACATCTAAATCAGCTTTGATTTTAATTCTGTGTGTCTTTCTTAATACAGATTTCTATTTCCATCATTGTATAGCGCTGAAGAACTAGTTCCTTTTAAAATATGGCTCGGATTAAAAGCCTACAAAGTGGGGTGTGTGGTTGTGTGTGCATGTGCAGGGGTTTGTGGTGCTGTTTCAGTACAATCTATGGACCTATCACAAATGGTATGTTTGCATTGGCTGGCTTTAAGAGTTTGCAAGGCAGAAAGTATTTGGTTCTTTCAGTTGCACTGAAGCTTTCCAAGTCCAAGACTGCATCGTTTTTATCATGAGTTATTTTTAGGGCACCTCAATTTGGGGCTCTTGTTGAGTGTAAACAGTGCAGCTGCTTCCCTGTGTCACATGACGCCATTGCATGAAGCTTTGTTTAAAAGTATGAAATGAACAGCCTGAATTCTTGCTCTGCTTCTAGCATTTTTTTCCCCTGTAGTAGCTTCAGTCCTTAAATTATCTTTGTTTATGGCTATCTTTAAGCTCCCCGGGACTCTTCAAGTAACACTCAAGAGATGTACGTTCTGTATATGCATATATTCTATACACACATATGCCCAGGATACAGAACCATAGGACTGCTTGTCCCCAAAGGGTGGAAACACTTAATGTTCCATTTTGGTTACAGGTGGTCTTAGAAAGAGAGAAAGAGAGAGAAAGTTGCAGTTATTATTTTAAGCAAGTTATTTATGCCGTGCTTAAAACATGTCTCTCTTTTGCAGGCCGGTAATGTTGATGTGGATGTTTTGGGCTGCCCAGAGATTAATTGGATGCCCATGAAAGCTATGTAAACTACAGTTTTGCCAAGCCTCAGAAATCCTGCGAAATGGAGGAACTATATAAGGACACGCAAAACCTGCCCATGGATGTTACCACCTCGCCCTCTGCTATGGCAAACAACAAGCTAGAGAATGGAGTTGCCCAGCTGATAACGGCAGAAGCCTGGAATATCAATTCAGCAGACTTGATGAAGAAAGCACTTTCGCCGCTGGTAACTGTCCCCGCTCCATCAATATTGACACCGCCAGCAGAATCCCAAAGCGGGGTCGCTCTCAAAGTAGCTGCCACAGTGCTTCAGCCCATTTGCTTAGGAGACAGCCCCGTGGTTCTCCCAATACACCTCCAAGTAGCAGGAAGCACAGCCCCTCAGATTGCTCCGAACGGCAACACTCCCTACGTCATGACCACTCAAGGCCCAGTGCCACTGCCTGTCCTCTTAGAGCAACATGTGTTCCAGCATTTAAACTCCCCGCTGGTGTTACCGCAGAGTTCTCCCTGTGCTGCCAACTCCATTCACAGCAACCTCTTCCAGGGTTCCTCTGCTCCGTTGGGACAGCCGCAACTGTTGGATCAGAAACCATCAAATGCAGCTCAGGAGTCCGTCTTACCTCCTGTGTTTCAGACACCGGGATTTGCTGCCGTTTTGCAGGATCTCTTTCCCACACAAGGCGCCTTAGGTCCTTCTTCCTATCAGACACCCCCAGACTGCTCTTCTGTCCCCCCGCCACAGCCCTTCGGCTCCCCGTTATCTCCACTGGTTCCGCCAGCCACACTCTTGGTACCATACCCCGTGATCGTTCCTCTGCCAGTCCCAGTTCCTATTCCTATCCCCATTCCCATCCCCGTGCCCCATGGTGCTGAGTCTAAGGCCAACGTGGACTGCCCGAAACCAGCTGCTTCGTTCGTCTTGCATTCCTGCAAAGGCACCCAGACTCCCTTGGAGAAAGAAGAAACCAAACCATTTGATTTCATCCACCACAGAGAGTTTTCCCAGCTGAACCGGCACACTGTCATCAAGATGAGTAATGAGAATGAGGTCCTCGATCTGTCCATGAAAACAGCCCCTTTGCTTCAGGAAGGCGAGGACAATTCCCAGCTCTCACTGGAGGGCGGCGCTTTGGACCTCTCAATTACTTCCTGTCGGAAGGCTAGCAGTACCGAAGCAAGCAATAACGGCATCCGCTCTGGATCCACGATGGATGGCGCTTCTCATTCTGCAGCGGATAAGCTTTCCGGCGCAGTTTTGCCCTTTGCTCCTTCCAAACTGCACGAGGCTCCAGCAAAGGTGGAAAGCCGAGTGATCAGTAGCGGCTCGTCTGAACTCCTGAGACAGCAGCCCAAATGGCTGGTGGACCAGACCAGTATAGCACCCTGCGAGCCGCCCACTGGCAATAACATTGAGATTGTGAGCACGTCACAGACGGCCAAAGTGATCGTCTCTGTCAAAGATGCGGTGCCTACCATTTTCTGCGGCAAAATTAAGGGCCTCTCGGGGGTTTCGACAAAAAACTTTTCCTTCAAAAGGGACATGCCCCAGGACTCGGTCTTGCAGTGTTATGACGTGAAGAACCAGCCGGAAGCCCGGGATAATGCAGAGGCTCTTAGGAAACCTATAAAAAACAGGAGTGTCAAGTTAAAGAAAATGAGCTCGCAGGAAATACACATTCTTCCAATCAAAAAGCAGCGGCTTGCGGCCTTTTTTCCAAGAAAGTAATTTATGAGGTTTTAGAATGTTTTAAGGTATAATTATTATGAATAAAGAGATGCACTTCATTTTAAATTGCATTAAAATGTTAAGCTATCTTTTAAGTTATTTCGAGGCAGAGGACTGTGGAGTGGGGAGGGGAGGGGAGGGGAAGGGGGTGGAGCAGCTTGGGTGGGGGGAAGACAGCTGGAGAGAACTGGCTATATCTTCCCTGTACAATGGGTCCCCCTCCCACCTTGTTGCGTTCTAAACTTTTCATGAAAACTAAATAAAAAGCAGCATATTTTTCAAGGGGATTGCACCTTTGCAGCTTTAATGAGATACAATGGGTGAATGAGCCAGAGGGGTAAGAGCTATTTTCACTGCCATGAAGTGCTTTGATGATGTAATTCTGAACAATGGTGGGTAGACTGGAACTTTCGGAATAAATATTTGTATGTGCTAGTTTGGTTGCGGTATTTTGTACTTTTTAAATATATGATTTGCACTCTGGATCCAAAAAGGTTTGGTACAAGTCTGGAAACTTGTATAGCTGTTAACTTGTCATGTTCTTGAGCTGTTGAAATAATCCAAGCTCATTACCCAGTTTTACCCTTGGCACTCTTCATCACATTTTTAGCAATGATGCGTTTCAAACTACAGTGGTACCTCGGGTTACGTACCTGATCCGTTCCGGGGTGCCGGTTCACACCCCAAAAAGTACGTAACCCGAGTGTCCATTTTGCACATGCGCAAAGCGCAGACATGCGCAGAAGCGTCCGCACGCCGAAAAACACTTCCGGAGTACGTAACCCGAAAATACGTAAGCCAAAGCGGACGTAACCCGAGGTACGACTGTATGTGGACTGAAACAAGATGAATGTTAATATTATAGCAAAAACTACATTTGCATAGTCCAACAAGTATATCCATCCGTTCTTTAAAAAGAAAGCTAACTTCTCTTTGAAAGTGGGTGAGGACAAGCTGCATCCCCCACCCTCTGTTTAGTAATATAGTCCAAGGTTGAATAGGCATCAGGTTGTTAGGTATACTTGGGGGTTTTCCCCCCTCCCAGATCCCTGGAATCCCTGGAATCCACTGACTAGAATTAGATGCAAAATAATGGCCTTGGAGTTGGGGTAGGGGATCTTCTTTACACTTAGAAATATGGAAGCTAACAATTTCCACTTTTCTCTGTTTCTTACCTCTCCAAACTTTAAGTTGGTTTAGCCGCATTTCTACATCCGTTTGCTTTTGTTAAAAGTTCCCTTGAATTTTGCCATCATTTTAGTGTGCATTTATCCTAATGTGCACGTTTATGTGCAAGTTTGCCCAATGACAGGCAATTTGTATTTCATTAACTGTACAAAAGCTAGCCGTACAAATGTGGAAAAACATAAAATAAAAAGTCTCCCAGGTCTATGTGGGGACTAGACAGGGGGAGTGCAACGACATTGGTTATACCAGGCCCTCCAAGCAGCTTCAATGCCCTTATTGTTAAAGCTTGAGTTGTCTCTGAATAGGGATTTCGGAGATTGTGGTGCTTTGTGGTTTTTCCAGGACATGTTTCAGAAGGTGGTATCGGCGGGGGCTTGTGATCGATGACTTGGTCACTGACTTATGGTGTCTTGCAGGGTTCCCTTTTATCCCCTTGTGCTTTTTAAAAATGTGTACTCCACATCACTGAGTAGAGGCACCTGGTGTTATGGAGTGAGTGGCTGTCAGGCATACCTCTCCTGGTATACCTTGCAGAAGACCTTAAGGTCCACAAATAACAACACTTTGGAGGTCCCGAGCCACAAGGTGGTTAGATTGGTCTCAACTAGGGCCAGGGCCTTTTCAGTACTGGCCCCGACTTGGTGGAACGCTCTGTCACAAGAGACCAGGGCCCTGCGGGATTTGACATCTTTCCACAGGGCCTGCAAGATGGAGCTGTTCCGCCTGGCCTTTGGGTTGGACTCAGTCTGACCCTTATGTTTCCCTCCCCTTATGGTTTTGATTTATGGGCTACTACTAAAATGAGGCTGCATTTTAAATTTTAAATTGTATTTTAACCCATATTTTAATTAACTGTTTCTTCTTTCTTTTATGTTTTATTGTAATTTTATTGGTGTTAGCCGCCCTGAGCCCAGGGAGGGCAGGGTGTAAATAAAAATTTATTATTATTATTATTATTATTATTATTATTATTTATGTGGATGACGCCAGGCTCTGTCTTCTCTTTTGTTATCTCATTCTGTGGAGGTTGTGGAAGCTCTGAATCTGTTTGCAGTCAGTGATGGACAGGATGACCACACCAGGGATAGAATTGTCAGCCTACTCCAAATTAGGTTGCCCTTAAAATTTCACATTTGCAGGCTGGTAGAGCTCTTAGGTTTACTTCTAGATGCTCACATGGTGATCATAGCTCAAGAGTGCTTTTGTTGTTTCAGCTGCTGTGTCTTTTTCTGGTGCTGTCAGACCACAATCAGACATGTTATTACCGGTAGTCAAATCTTGATTGGACTGCTGTAAGGCACACTTTGTGGGGCAGCTCTTGAAGACCACTTGGGAACTTTGGTTAGTGCAGAATCCTGCAGCAAGAATCATGACTGGGGCCTAGTCTTGGAATCATGTTACCAGATGTATTGGTCATTCCACTATTTTTAGATGCAATTTGCAATGCTAGTTATTACTTCGAAAGCCCTGAACAGCTTGGGAGGACTGCCCACCTCCTCTGTGAATGTACTGGTTTTTTTTTAATAGAAACATTGCTTGTGCCACTGCATCCTGATGCACAGTTGGCGGCAAAACTGAGGAGGGCTTTCTCTGTGACACCGCCTATGTGGAATTTACTGCACCAAAAGGTTGGATGAGGTAGAAAGGTCAGTGTTCTACTGCCATCTAAAGGTGTAACTGTTTCAGCAGAACCGGGTCTTCTGCTGGCGAGTTTTAGGCATTGTCGTTTCGGCTCTTTGCTGTTGTGGCACTGTGTGTTGTTTTGCTGTTCTTTTACTTGATAATAGGATTGGGGTTGTTTTTGTCAATTTGATTGTCTCATTATCACAGGTAATGTTGCTACCTTTGTTTTTAACTACTGTCGTCTTTAAGAGTGTCATCACAGACTATAAATGCAGTCAGGCTTGTATAAGCAACCAAAACGAGTTGCAGTATTTGGGGGTGGGGGTGGGTGAAGAGCCTTGCAATCAATTATGTCGGCACTTCCTCTGTGGCACTGGGAAGGGATCCAGGGCTGCATTTCATGTGTTGTAAATGCTGGACTTGACTCTCATTTGCTTTGCTGCTATCCTCCTTTGGTGCACCTTCAGTAATTTAAAGTTTCTTCACTATTCTTCTTTACTATTCTGTTATTCGTGCGTTGCTCTGGTGTTGCTGTTCTGTTGCGCCAGAAGCGGTTTAGTCATGCTGGCCACATGGCCCGGAAAAACTGTCTGTGGACAAACGCCAGCTTCCTCGGCCTGAAAGCGAGGCGAGCACCACCACCTTAAAGTCGTCTGCGAGTGGACTTAACTCTCAGGTGTCCTTTACCTTTCTATGGAAATCTGAAGTTAGCATCTCCTTCCCTCTCTCCCCAGCAGTAAAAACAGAGTGTAGATGTGTGTGAATGGACTGTCTGAAATGCTAGATGAGAGGTCACCAACCATTTTGAACCCACGAGCAGTAGTTTCAAGTATGAAACTGGGCATGTGTATTCAGGTGAGATTTTCTGAAAGGAGGAAACAAAGTCTGTCACTGCAACATTTTAAAGAGGGACTTAATGTTTAGATCTCACTACAAATAACTATAACCAGCACAGCCATCCCATGTCTGGGCAGAGGAATCCCTTTGCTGAGGCCTGTTAAATAAAGAAAAGCCTTGCTATATTTCGAAGGCTGAAGATGGCTAATTAGGCATTTTGAATTCCAACCATGTTGCTAGATGTTGGCTGGAATGAACTTGAACATTATTTGTAAGAGGTCTACTTTTTATGGTGACAGATCATAGCAGATATTCCTTTAATTCAGTGGCTGACTCTCATAGTTTTTTTTACTGAATATATATATATATATATTTAAGTGCCTTTCTTTCTTGAAATAAGAGACTGAAACGCCCACCTTCCCTTCAGTGTTTATGGCCACTCATCTTCTCTAGTGTTGAGTTCAAGTACTGGACCAATGCTCCCTCAGTATTTCTTTGCTCAAGGTCTACTTGGTGTAAAGCACTGGCCAGCAGAATACCTTACCTCAGATTTTAGCTTGTTCTGATAAAAACCACCCACCCACCCACAGGGTTATGCAAAAACCTATGTTTTTCTTGAATCATGGTTTAAGATAAGCCTTATCATCTCAAAAGCTTCTTGTTAAGACCATTAGCAACCCTCCTGTCCAGAAAGTATTCAACTCTGTCACAAAGGATCTGTCCTTTACTGGTGGGATTTGGTGATAGAAGTCTGTATAGTATCTTGACATCTAGTGCTGCGGCAAGATATAGAATTGGGGAGAGAGAAAGTGTGTGTCTTGTTAAGTAGTTCAGGGCTCAATGCAAAGATGACATAGTCTATTTGAAAGTCTGTTTCAAAGGCTCGCTCTAATTCAACTATTAGCTAATTGAAGCGCTATTAATAGTCTGGTAGTGTGTGTGGAAGGACTTTGTACAATTACACACTTTCTTGCATAAATCAGGTACAGCTGATATCATAAAAAACTAACATGTAAACACTGAACATGTTTTATTTTCTGCGTAGATGAAAACATCCAGTTGAAAATAATGAAAATATATATTCTGTTACAAACACTTGATAAGAGTTTGATATCATGCTATATATATAGTACAAGGTTAAATTTCAGTACGGCATTCTTGTTTCGTGTACACAATGCAATGCACACCCTCTCGCCTATTCAATGGCAAAAAAAAAACCGCACTCCCACAATGCATGAGGGAGGCTAAAATATTTGTATAAAACATTTTAAAACCAACTGTAGGTTATATAAAATGAGTTAAACTATGATACTTGTTCTTCCAGTTGACAGATAAAAATAACCACATGCATGCAAGATTGGGGTTTTTTCCATATTCAAATCTATTTTTTAATATTCTCTATCATGGAGAAGAATAAGCCACACTTATTAGAATACACATTGTATTTTACAGTGTCTCTCTTCCACATGCTATATTGTATTAACAGCATTCAGAATTGCCACATTAGAAGCAAAAAGTTTGTCCAAGTATCACTGATTAAAAAGTGTGGATAAATTTGGTAATTTTTTGAGTATGTGTAAATTTCACTTAGCCAAAAACTGCAGAAAAAATGTGCAGGGGTCTCACAGACTGCAGCTACCAACATAAATGCCAAGTATTTGCTATCACATTACCCATGTCATGCATCTATTTTTCATTAAGATAAATTTGGCAAAATATATTGCAGCCCTTGCAGCTCGATTCCAAACATCTGCAAGAGCTGTGTGGCACAGTTCCAAAGCCATTCTGGGCTGGTATAATGGTTTGTACACTTAATAGAGGGAACTATTTAGCCAACACAACAAATATTAACATCAGGCTGTTCATAAAATACAACACACCTCTGAAGTGAACTCATATAAATCATATTGCAGTGATTTAAAGAAATACTTAAGCCTGGAAATTGTTTTGTGACTTTGCAGTACTTTTTGCTAAACCTGAGTAATACTAGTATACCAGCAAGCAAGGCATTTTCAAATGAGTAATGTGTAAAAATACTTTCTTTAACTAGACACATTTGATATAAAAAAGGCAATAAGAAATATAAAATCTACCTTCCTTTTTGGACTACATCTTCTCTATCATCACTTGTACTACTACATACAGTACATTCCGTTTCCTACACAGCAAATGTACACAATTGTCCCTGATATGATATTGGCAGTGACAGCAAAACATTTCACTATCAGCATTTCTTGTAGCTTATAGAAACAGCACCAAAGTGTATAATACACACACACACATCCATGTGCAGTTCAACTTCTTTGTTAAAATTGTCATTTTTTTCTGCTTTAAAATAAGCTGAGGGCAAGATAGAAAATCAGAACAAAAAAAGTCACACTTTTTTCCAGAAATCTTCCCAGAACAAAATGGCTCAGCACGACATGATGAAAATCCAAAATATTGCATAGTACAGGGACGTTCCCCTGCGTGAATCCACCTGTCCTTTGATTGTTTCTTATCCCTCCAGAAATGGAAAGCAAAGCAGACAGGTGTCAAGTCAGTAACAGCAAGAAGACACATTCACTTTCATCCAGCAAGGGCGATCCACATGCAGCAAAAGGTGCTTTGTGGAGTTCAGACCCGTGCATCTAGTACTAGAGCTCCATGCAGAAATACTTGCTGGATTACACAGAACCTAACAGACTTCAGTGCAGTCAGGCCTGAAAGCATGAAATCATCTGTTTGGAGTGATACAGGAAATGGATATAGGCCCTTTTCTTCCCTTCCCCTCCCCACCCTGTCCTCCAGCAAGAAGCCTGTAGTTGTATGGGTGTCAAGAAATGATAATAGTGCTCAGCAGAGTGTTCACAAAGCCTCATACTGCGCATAACAATCTGTAAACAGAGTCCAAAATGGATTGTGCATGGGGTTTTTTGTTTGTTTTGTTTTTACTGGTAAAACTTTTATCTCTACAGTTTGTCATCTGTCACAGTGCAAAAGTACCTTTTAAAAGACTTTCCCAAAAAAATGAACACTATGTACAGCATAGACGCATGTATCGTACTCACACACAAATATACAAGCGCATGAACGTTTTATGTTCATGTTAAGCTCCACAGAGATGGAATGATTCAAAATAATAGGTGGCACAGGTTCCAGTGAGCAAGGAGGAAATTTGTTCACTCACCTGGAAAAGTTGGCTGTACAAATCAGCCACGAGAACTTCCTTCTCAAAAAGAAAAAGAAATACTGCCAGCTTAAATTGTCAACACTACAAAAATTCCCCTCATAATTTAAAACTCTTTACAAAAGCTTTCGTTTGTTTTTAAACACACAGCGCTCACACATACAGAACATTTCATATGGCTATTCCCTTTGTGGAAACCTATAGCATAATCTGAATATTGATCTCCTGGAGTATCAGGAAGTTATGGTAACTGAGAAGTGAACTCATTGCAGACATTAATACCTTTTCCTGTTTAGCATTATGAATTCAGTCACCTTTGCAAAACAAAGAATGTTCAGATCCTGATAGCATATTTTAATTCCTTTGGAAATTCAGCTGTTTTGGTTCTGAATGAAAATGCACCAGCTGAAGCCAAATGGTTGCGAATATATTTAGAACTTCCCATGTAAATACCCATGGCACTGCCTTTCCCTGCACCTTGAAAGTTTTTTTAAATACAAAAATGTAACTACTTTCTCTTGACAACAAATTTCATATTGTGGGGAAGAAACTTCTGGAAACCAATGACTGTTTAGGACTGCACAGTGAATGGAACACTGAACGCTGGAAACTTGTTTTGCTGAAGTGAATGGACCATCTCCCATCCATTTCTAAGATGCTCAGTCAGGCAAAGGTCCCGCTGTATTGTGCCTTCCCCCATCTTGATGAACCTGAGAGGTTGTCCAATAAACATGTGACATTATAGTTGTGCATCAGTTGCCTAGTATTTCCCTTGCTTAAGTCTCTCGATGTGGTAGCACAGCTTTAGTGCAGGCCCTAGCTTCAGTCCCATATATTTCATTATCATATCACTCCTCAGTAACAAGAGAGCCTTTCCATCAATTTCCTGTGGAAAGAGTACAAAAAGAATTAACCACCTGATAATATCTTGGTCTAGAATCCTTGAAAAGAAAAAACAGTACAGTGGTACCTCTGGTTACAAACTTAATTTGTTCCGGAGGTCCGTTCTTAACCTGAGGTACCACTTTAGCTAATGGGGCATCCCGCTGCTGCCGCGGCGCGATGTCTGTTCTCATCCTGACGTAAAGTTCTTAAAAAGAGGTACTATTTCCGGGTTAGCGGAGTCTGTAACCTGAAGCATCTGTAACCCGAGGCACCACTGTACTAGGCTTGCATGAAACAATGTGTGTAATAAGCTAAACAAGATACAGTAGGTTATAGAGTACAGCCTTGAGGAAATATCATAAAGAGAATGATAAATTATGATCTGGGGCAGTCTTTGCCAACCGTGCGCCCTCCAAAACACCTATGCTGGCAGGGACTGATGGGAGCTGTAATTCCAATCATCTGGAGGACACAAGGTTGGTAAAGGATGACCTAGCGTCTTCGTCACGTCTGTGAATGGAAGCAGCCCTTCTATTTGTGAAGCCTAATTAGGATACCAACCCTTTTTACAGCAAAGTATTTGTAGACATAGCTTTTTTTTAAGCTATTCTCAAGGATATTGCCAAAATACTTCCTATTGTAAATGCACTATTTGTGTTAAATTACTTCATATAGCAGAAACCCTGCCAAGCAAAGAAAATGGCTTTTCGCTGAATTTTGGGCACAGAAAATTCTAAATTATTGGAAGAGTTCTGCAGTGAAATAATTTATTTGTATGCTGCCTTTCCAGAGTTCATGCTCAAGGCAGTTTACAACATGTGGGGGGGGGAAGCTTAACCACAACTTAAATAAAACATTAAAATATACAGAACCAAACTGAACCATTTCCGAATAAATCACAACAAGATCTAAAATAAAGATACAAAAAACCAGCATCAACAACCTCAAGGCCCAGGAGTCTGTTCAGCAGCCTCATCTTTTCATAGTTGGAGTTAGTCAGCTATAGCCTCAAACTGGGAACCAATTTCAATTTGGGTTAGGAACTGATTTATTCCTTTAAATGTGTCCTACCAAAAATGCCTGCTTGGAGGGTGTATGTTCTTAACAATCAAGCAGTATATAAATTTTATGAAATAAAAAGTTTTGCTGGGATTTTTTTTTAACCAAAGGACTGGAAAGTTATTGCCTGCCAAAATAAAAACAAAATGCAGAGATTATGTAGTCTCCAGAGGGCTGCCAGAGTATTACACAATAACGGGTCATGCTTCACAGGCGAATAGAGACGACTTCTACTTTGAGAAATAACGAGCATTTGTAGTGAAGAACCCAACAAGGAATGTGATTCATCACAATGGATAGCTTCAAGTGAGCTTGCTATAACTTTTTTTAAAAAAAGCAAAATGGTTTGTCCCTGGAAGAAAACCCACAATCTCTCAAAGGTTGTGCCCAAGTTTTTTTTTACTCTCATGTAGTACAATAGACTAAATGTTGTAATATAAGCAAACAGCCTCCTTACGTGTCTTCTGAAGAGTTCTGCGTGAGGCGCTAACGCCTGAGGATCAGCTTCTTTCACGAATCGCATTACTTCATCTATCGACCACATCGAAGGATCCTTACTGGGTACGCGGGAGGGTTCTCGTTTTAGCGTGCTGAGGTCAGGTCCTGTTGTGGAGCTTGCAGCTTAAATATACAAAATCATGAAACTGAGGAAGGGGGAAATGCCATTTGTACAACCAGCTCATTTTGGACACACAACACCAAGTTCTTAGGCTTCCATTTCCATTTATAAATAAGAGGGGGCAGATTACCAGATGGTGATCCTTCCCTGCCATTCCTCATGAGTGCCTCTCCATATAAGGAGGATTATATTTAATAATAATCTGTAAACACTTAGTGCTTTTTATTATTATTCATTCTGTGGTTAAATATACACCTGACTGCATTACTGGTTAATTAAGAAGGGTGGCAGGAGGGGAAATACCATATGGTGACTTTTTATATCTATAAAAGATCACGTATGTTTGCTCTTAAGGCTCCACTACACTTGATGTTCTGCCTACAGAAAAGAGAAGAATGAACTGGTATTTGTGAAATGCAACAATTAGCTCATCTGGCCAGACTTTCATAGGTTAGGAAGGCCTGAATAATACAGATTACAGCACAGCAGGTTCAAGAATAGAAGTGACAACTGAGAATTAACTACCTATCAACTTCTGAGATATCAAGGAGAGTTGAGGAAATACCTAAAACACTGTTAAGGAACAGTTACAGGTAGGTAGCCATGTTGGTCTGCCATAGTCAAAATAAAAAAATTAAAAAATCCTTCCAGTAGCACCTTAAAGGTAAAGGTAAAGGGACCCCTGACCATCAGGTCCAGTCGTGTCCGACTCTGGGGTTGCGGCGCTCATCTCGCTCTATAGGCCGAGGGAGCCAGCGTTTGTCCGCAGACAGCTTCCGGGTCATGTGGCCAGCATGACAAAGCCACTTCTGGCGAACCAGAGCAGCGCACGGAAACGCCGTTTACCTTCCCGCTGGAGCGGTCCCTATTTATCTACTTGCACTTTGACGTGCTTTCAAACTGCTAGGTGGGCAGGAGCTGGGACCGAGCAACGGGAGCTCACCCCGTGGCAGGGATTTGAACCGCCGACCTTCTGATCAGCAAGCCCTAGACTCTGTGGTTTAACCCACAGCGCCACCTGGGTCCCTTTATTCTTGGTATAAGCTTTTGTGTGCATGCACACGAAAGCTCATACCAAGAACAAACTTAGTTGGTCTCTAAGGTGCTACTGGAAAGGATTTTTTTTTTTTGTTTTTGTTTTTTTTTTTGACTGTTAAGGAAGACAGGCATCTTCAAGCATGATTTCCCCCCCTACATTTCAGAAATGGCTCTTCAGTGACCTACAACCAGCCAGTCCCTTATAAACTGAGTAGGGAGGACATTACAACATGAGGAATCTCTACAGAGCAAGACTGAGTGGCTAACTTGATTTCTGGCACGTTTGATAGCTTTGCAAGTTTTGACTTTTTCAAATCCTTGCATATCAAAGCATGTTCAGAACCTGCTTTATAAACTGTAGTTTTTGTTCAACAAGACGACAAAAAAAGCAATATTATATGAGTTTATATATTGTTAAGAAGACAGAACAGAGCACAGACTTTTAAATGGCTAGATTGTACCTTCAATCCTCCTCTGCAGCCTGTTCCTGTTGACTTCATAGTAACTGCTGTTTCCAGCAGAACTTGACGACAGTCTCCGTAGAATTGGTGCTGTGTTTGAGGTAGCAGTCACTGGCGGTAGAGAATTCCTGTAATAAGCTGCACTCCCTGAGGTTCGATATTCAGTGGAATTCCGGCAGTTAGGGCTTGCGGGATTGACTAAATTAAGTGCAGAATCCATTGAGTCCTCTGAAAATCTGTGTTCTTTGGAAGTGCCATTTTCTTCACTTGGCAAGGTTTCTGCTATATAAAGTAATTTAACATAAATAATGCATTTACATTAGGAAGTATTATGGCAATATCCTTGAGAATAGGGGGCTTTGTGGTTTTCTTTTTAAATAAAAGAGCTATGTCTACAAATACTTTGCTGTAAAAGGGGCTGGTATTCTAATTAGGCATCTATGAATGGAAGGGCTCCCTTCATTCAGAGACATGAACAAGACAGCATTTTCCCCATCTGCACTGGACAGCCTGATGCTGTTTATTGCCAGTGCACCATCCCTCCCCCAAATTATAGTGGAAAAGACACAGAAGTAAGAGGACTGTGCCCATAGGGTAACTAGATCCCCATAAAAATACACAAACAAGGGCAATTTCAGAGAAAAGGGCTCCTGTAGAAGTGGCAGCAATCCCAGATGTGTATGGATTTGGGGTGTAATTTACAAATTGGTGAAGTAAGGAAACTATGCCTATACATATTCATTTCTCCAGTTTCCATTAGAATCAATGTGAAGCTTGTTTTTCCTGTCCTAGTACTGAACAATATATGTAGACGTAAACGCACTGAAATCAGTGAGCTACACCGTCTAGTGCAGTCCTAAGGAAGTAGCCTAGTGTGTTATTTGTGTGTTGAATATTTCCCCCATCCTTCTAAGCTGGGTGTGCCTGCCACAGAATCCAGTACACGCCTGAACTGCATGAGAAAGTAAGAGAAGTCCTTTCTGGACCAGGCCAGTCACCCATCTAGTCCAGCATGCTGTGGTCACAGTGGCCAGATGCCCATGGGAAGCTTGCAAGGAGGACCCGAGTGCAACAGAACTGTTCCCGCTTGATATTCTCAACAATTGGCATTGAAAGGCTTACAGCAGGCATCCCCAAACTCGGCCCTCCTGATGTTTTGGGACTACAGTTCCCATCACCCCTGACCACTGGGCCTGCTAGCTAGGGATGATGGGAGTTGTAGTCCCAAAACACCTGGAGAGCTGAGTTTGGGGATGCCTCGCTTACAGCCTCTGACAACAGAGGTGAAACATAGCCATCATGGCTAGTAGCTACTTATCCTCCTATTCATGTGGGTTTTGGGTATATGTGCTCTTGGGCTAGACTGCCTAGAAATGCAGTGCTTCTTTTGTAGAGAAATATAACAATAGTTACCTTCTGAGGGATGAACTTCAGTCCTTGGTAGTTTAGGAGACAGGGGGGCAGTATAGGATGGCGAATCCTGAGAATATCGCTTTGTACTTCTGTTGTCAGAGATTTCCTCTTTTGCTGGGAGAGGGGGGGAAAGGATTCACTTTAAAAAACAACAACAACAACCCACTTCTAAGTGCCTTTTGTAGTCCCCACATTTCCTTTGGGGAAATGCTTTGGGCTGGTTCCTGTAGAAAAAACACCTATGGGAACCCTTGTGTGTTTTTCTACATTGCATGGATCTGTGAATATCTTGCCCATAAATCTTTCTATGCAAAATGTATGCCAATCTTCCATTCTGGTGTAACCACTTCCCCATATGTGCTCCTATGCAGAAATCATTCCAATGTGCTGTCATTGGAGAAAACAGTTAGGATGATACCATTTGGTATTCATGAAGGGCTCTTTTCCCATGCATGTGTTGGTAACATTACGTGGCAAGTTTAGCTCCCCCCTAGTAGCTTAAGGCAGAAATCCCTGTTCAGTTTTGTAGAAGCTTTTGGTGTTCCCTTGTGTTCTCAGATCAGTTTTCTAATGGAAAGCCATTAGAAAGACCAGCTCTAAGAAGTTGATAGGGCGCTTCCAGAGCTGGCATCCAATATGCTAACTGTCCAGATAGGGTCCCTGAGAAGATCTTCTTTCTGAAGATTTGACTCCTGAAGCTACCAGGGAAGAGGCAGATGAACTGACTTGGGCAGATGCACCTGATCTCTGAAATGGGTCCACTGAAGAGGTCAGGCGTGATGCCATGCTTAGGGTGTGACTTAGTTCATCAAGACCATAAAGCCCCAAAATGTTTGCTAGGATTTTGTTGTAAAATCAAAACGGAGAACAACTTGACCATGACAGAGGGATGGCTGTGGACCTCATGAAGAGAGGAAGGCAGGCGAAATATAGAGCAGAAACAAAAGGGCATTCTCTCTATTTAAGTTCAGAGGTATAGGAAAAAGCTGAGGCAAATGGAGAGCAGAAAAAAGTTAGCAATGAGCTGACCAAGGGGCAGGAAAAGAGTGAAGGATAAGACACAACTGAGGTAAAAAATAATTTAAAAAAAAACACTACTGGAGGAAAAGACTAGAGGTACTAAACAGACACACAAACAATAAAAACAAAAACAAAAATATATAATACGCTGGAAGCAAAGATCATGGAGAGAGCATGCATGCCATGAACACACTTGGTAAAGGCAGAATACGGCTGATCTGAGAACATCAGAAGCTTATAAAAAGATGAACAGTGATTTCCGCCTTCAGTCACTAGGGGGAGCTGAACCCCCCACCTGATGTCACCTCTAAGCGGGGGGGGGGAGGGGGGAGGAGGTGTATTCTACACTGAAAACAGAAACACCGTATATCACAAACTAGAGGGACTGCAGTCAATTTGCTCATTGCAGCATGCAGCAATTGACATAATAAGCAATGATTAAAATGTGCATACTTAACCATCTGTGCATCTTTTTTTAAATGGCCATGGCAGATGCCAAACTACAGTTTTTAAAAAATATTGAAAGCACAGCCTTCAACTATTTCAGCTCCTGGAAATTGTGGGTACAGAAATAATAAGCTTGGAAGGGTATCATGTGATAAAGAGAGTGAGCCAAGGAATCTGACCACTTCCCATCTCTCCCCAGTCATGCGCATCCTCAGTGGCCTTAGGCTTTCATCCACATTTCTCTCAGCCCCTTGTTTCATATACATAATTCATACAGGGATAACGGACCTTTCATAGGACAGTTGATGAGTTACTGCAATAACACACTTGGCATGCATGATGGAAATGCTGTTTGAGCATTTTTTTAAGAAGTAACTCGGCTTTTTAATCACTGTTGTCTAACAGAAAACCTTCTGAAAATGCATTGTTTTATAAAATTAAGTAATAATGTAATGCCTAGACAATTGTAAAACTGGGTAGATTCAAACTCTCAATTAACATCTAAATGTGGCTATCTGAGGAAGCAATATATATAATCTCATGTTCACACAGCAATCCTATGTATGGCTATCCAAAAGTTAAGTTCTACTGAGTTCAATGGGAGTTATATATGTATTGCAAACACAATCAATTCCTAATAAGTGCAATAAGTAAATAATATTCCTTTATAAATCTGATTGGGGGGAGGGAGACAAAAACCAAAATTATTTAATCCACACCAAAAATCCAGCAGCATAAATATGAGACTTGATGGCGAGGATTTTCAAATTGCTTATCAAAATCAGTTTGCTTTCTCTGCAACATCCAATGACCAGGATGGTGCCTGGTGTGGAATGAGCTCTACATAAGGCACAAGGGAATATTCTGCTTTTCTTTACAAGTGTCTATTGCTGTATACATGTCAAAATCTAGGAAAACCTAAAACCTATTTTTAAAATCAAGAATCATAAATTCCTATGCCACGCTACACCAGAGAGGTTTCCTTTTAAGACTTAAGGTTGCAAATTCTATTGAATTTATCAGTGCATGCTTACGATTGTGTACACAGAGTATCAGGCAGCAAAAAACAACAACACATCTTAAGCACAAGACTTAAAATGGCCCACACTAGATTAGTTTACACTGATAATCACAAATATAAATCCAACTGCTTTTTTAAAAATACACACCATAACTTCTAAAAATGCAGGGTGGGTAAGGGTGGTAGAGGACATTACCTGGTTTGTTTCTATCGTATTCGGTGGGGCTGTATGCACTTCCCATGTAAGGGCTGAAGGGCTGGCTGCTGAAAAGGTTATCGCACTGCAGGCTGTGGCAGAGCTTCTCCAAGAAGCGCAGGACAAACGAGGCACTGTTTACAGAAGGAAGACTGATGGCGTGCTTCTCCCCATCAAAGGAGGCTATAGGGTAAAAAGAAGACCTCAAATCATGGCGGGATTAATTGAAACACCAGTGCCTACAGCAGAAGACCCCCTGTTTGACTGAAACAAAGGGGGTAAAAGGAGGCAGAACATTTTGTTATGCTTCTTGTGTTGTCTTTGCCAATTTCAATACCAAAGCTTGAACGGAGTAGCTGTGGTTAGGCTATCCTTTAAATAAAGGCAGCACTGTAGTCTGATACAAGTTTTGTTATATGGCTGTAGATTTATCATCAAAGGCCTAGCTACCATATCACATTAAACCATAGTAAAACAAATCAAGGTTTTCATGTGAATGAAAGGCTGCTCCAAAGTTCCCAAAACAATTCTTCCCTGCTATGCCACCGATGGAAAAAATTAATCTAGCTTGAGTCATGAGAACCTAGGCTTGTGGTTTGCTCTTGGCTTAGTGCCCGTGGTTTGTTTGAAGGAAACAAACCGTGAGCCAGAGGGTGAAACAACATGACTAGCCAGACACCGGCTTGCTTAAGTCTGTGGCTCAGCAGCAGCATGGGAACTTTTGAGCAGCATGCACCACCACACTGTACCTGCACATGGTTTAATATGACATGTGAACTGGGCTGGAGTCTCGGGTGCAGGTAGCTTGTAAGGGGAAGCTTTTGGTCCTCCCTGACCCCTTCTCAAAACGAGCGGGACTTGGGCTACCTGTAATCATCAGAGTAGCAAGCGTTCTGCTGACTGCTGGTACTGTCCCTGTTTTGTATTTTGCTTAAATCAAGGACAACAGCAAAAGTGGCAAAGCTGAAACTTCTGCTTTGTTTTATGTTTACAAATAGCTGGACAGTTGTTTTCTTAACCTAGAGAGATCCCACAGTGACAAAATTTGAGGCTGCTGTACCGCTCCAACTCTGCCTGCAATCCCAGCCCACCTGTCCTGAAAGTAAGCCCCAAATAATTCAATAGGAATGCCTCTGATTGCCCTGGCAAATGGCATTCCTTGCATTTTATAAGACACTTTAAAAGCTACTTTATATACGTTGCTTTATATTCATAAATATCAAGGGCTCCGTTAAATTACACCAACAGCTGAAGTCTACTATAACTTCTTGCATCCCATAAAGCTATAAACATCCTGTGTACAATAATGGGGTCTTACAAATGAAGCATTGCTGATACTTAACGGTTAAATCTATGCCAATAAGATTGACATTTCCTTTTGCGTACAGAAGATGTGCACAAAGATTAGTGACAATTCACAGTATGCACAGCACAAGTTATACTGCGGGAAATGAAGGTTTAGGCATACCATAGTTCGTTGTCCTCCTCTGGCATTAATACAGGGAGAATAAAGTAAGGCAAACACTTTTAATGCCATATGAATTAAGGCTAACTTGTGTCCTGAAGATTGCTTCTGCCAGGAGAAAAGTGACAAGCAGCAGCTTCTAATTTAGAACTGGAGAAATATTTAAGCAACACATCTGCTCTCAGGACAGTGGGGAAATAAACATGACACAAGGGCTTGGTGTGTTATCCCTTCCACACTTCTAAAATATAATCATAGGAAAAGAATAGCAGCAACAGCATCTCAGTTAAAAATCCATTTAGTGGGAACCCTAAACTGAGCAGCTCGGAACACTTCATGTAAAAAAGAAAAAAAGCACAAGGTCTTTCACCCTTTGTTCTTTTACTAGAAAACAACAGCATAAACATGGTTTCCATTTTTTTTAAAAAAAAATGTTTAGATAATGTAAGCATCAAGAAACCTAGTCCTGCCTTATTTACCGCTGGATCAAATAAATAAAATGAAGTGCGTCATTTACACAACTGTGCCACAGTAATCTTTGATCTTGATTTTGCACAAAAACTAAAACTGAATCACATTTTACTAATAAGCTAAGAAAACCTGCTACTATTGCTCGTTCATTTGCTGGATTCTACCCAAGTATGCTTTGCCATTATCAAACATGTTTCACAGCCTCCTGGTTTGTTTTATTAGTTCTGCTGCTGTTTTTATTACACTGTTTTTATTACATTTCATTTTTATTGACGTTTGATTGTAAAATACCAGTGATGATCTCTCCTGCATGGTGCCCCGACTTCAGGAATCCAAAGACTGTTTTTGATTGATAGGCACAGTCCACACAGGCTTGCACAGCCTGCTGAAGCACTACATTCACCGGACCTGGTCCAAAGTGATCAGGAAGCTGCTGAACCTTCTTTTTGTCCAGATGAGGCCCAGAGTTTCCGTGTTTGTTAACATAGACACAAACTAAGAGAAAAAAAGGAGGAATGTCAATTTTATTTATTTATTTATTTGCAAACAATGCATTCCAGACCAAATAATATTTCACAAAGTTTTCATTGAGAATGGACTGGATGAACATCTTCTATACATTTTATCTATTCCAAAAGCTTGCAAATAGCTAAACTTTTAGGCTGTAATTAGATGATGAACAGAGGAACTGATGCTCTGCATATAAAAACTAGGTAAAGGTAAAAGGTCCTTAGACAGTTAGGTCCAGTCAAAGGCGACTATGGGGTTGCGTTGCTCATACTGCTTTCAGGCCGAAGGAGCCGGCGTTTGTCCACAGACAGCTTTCCGGGTCATGTTTATCTACTTGGTGTGCTTTCGAGCTGCTAGGTTGGCAGAAGCTGGAACAGAGCAACGAGAGCTCACCCCATCGCGGGGATTCGAACCACCAACCTTCTGATCAGCAAACCCAAAAGGCTCAGTGGTTTGGACCACAGCGCCACCCACGTCCTTTATGTAAGATCTACCCACACTAAACAAACTACTCCCATATGCTTTAACCTCCAACTCCAACAGGGGTGGTGAAGCCACAAATGTCCACACACTTGCCACATCTAGACAACCCTAACTGAGCTTGCCAAATTATATACCCACATTCCTTGCTTTTTTTCCTGTTATCCTCCAGAACTATAGAGCAAACAAACATGCCTTTAGGAGCAAATGTTGCTCCTTCCCTTCTATACTTTGTCTGCCCTTGTAATAACCCCTGATCAAGGTGCTCTTCCCATATTTGCATAGGGAACGTTGGCTACAAGTGTCTTGGTAAGGTCACACTGAATATGTGGCAGGAAATTAATGTGTTCATGGTGCAAAAATCTTCCACATAGGCATTTGAAAATATAGTTAGTTGATGTTGCATGCCCATGATACATGGAATGAGAGAAAAGCAGAAACAGAAGACAAGTGGAATACAGTGGTGCCTTGGTTTATAAACTTAACCCGTTCCTGAAGTCCGTTCTTAAACCAAAGCGTTCTTAAACCAAGGCGTGCTTTCCCATAGCAGCGGGGGACTCAATTTACAAATGGAACACACTCAACATGTTCTGCTTCCAAGGCAAAGTTCACAAACCAAAACACCTACTTCCAGGTTTGCAGTGTTCTTAATCCAAGTTGTTCATAAACTAAGCTGTTCTTAAACCAAGGTACCACTGTAGTAAAAATGAGGGGTAGGGTATAGGCAGCAGGAAAACAGAAGGTCGGAATTAAGGCAAGGAAAAATAAGATCAGAAGGGGGGGCAATAACAGAACATGGTGAATGAGAAATAAAAGAAGGAAAGAGGAATTTGAAAGCAAAACAAGAAAGGTGGTGAGGAAAGCAAGAGATCAAATAAACACACATTCAGGGCTGGATATGCACTGAAGAATGAAAGAGAAGGTGAAAAGGGGGATTAGCCGCAACATGGAAATCTAGAAGGCAGAGGAAATGGGGTTGCAGAAAAGATGAATGGTTGTTAGATGCGAAAAACGATAGAACAGGGAGAGAAAGAATAGGACCAAGCCACACAGACACTCTGAATACTGCTTTGGGGAAATAATCTGCTCTTATCTGACAGAGCCAGATCGTTCTTCAGCTTGTGCAGGGAAGTAAGAGGCAAACTGTCCAGTCAAGCAACAAGACACAAGAAGATTCCTGAAACCAACCAAGGCCTATTTTGTGCAGGTAGAGTGCTGCCAACTCTGAAGGCAGTGAAAGAAATGTCTAGCAAGAAATGAAAGCCAAGTGAGAGATTTGGGAACAGGCTGCTAGCAGTAGCATGCACCATAGCTTCGTTTTCCGAATCACCACTCCTACTTCCTATTATTATTATTATTATTATTATTATTATTATTATTATTATTATTATTATATTTTTTATTACCACTGTGTACATGCTAACTAGAAGTAAAACTATGCAGCCAGTTACCTACATTTCTAATTTAGTGGACTTTCGTGCATCCATAAAAATGCTGCTTAAAAAAGAAAAGTTACTGAGCTCACACTCTGCTTTCTTCTGAGAGGTGATAGAGGTAACACATATCCGAAGAGTTTCAAACCTGTACACAAAATGAGGAGTCGGATCCAGTGTCAAAGATTGTTGTTCACTTTCACGCAGACAGAGGCAGCAGCCTTACACTGAGTCAGACATAGCCCTATCCTGCTCAATAATGTCTACAACAGACTGGCAGTTGCTCTCCATGGTTTCAAACGGGGTATTCCCTGCCCTATGTAGAGATGTTGACAACTGACCCAGGGACCACCTGCGTTCAAGCAGATGCTCTACCACTTAGCTACAGACCAGTATCTGAATCCATTTACTTTTACCAGTGCTTTCATGACACTCTGGAACCAACCAGCAGTGCCCTCAGAAGATTTATATAGCCAGTCATGCAAGCTATAGATCATTTTACCTGTTGAAATGACAGCCGCTGTTACGCCAGTGATACTAGGTCCATCTTTGTGTATCTGAGGTGTACTGTTGTCCAGTTTTGCAGAGGTAAGGGGAGGAGGAAATACTGGAGATTGCACTGGTAAGATTTTTTTCTGTTTTTTTAAAAGAAGAAATATATTTATTGTAAATTTTAAAAAATATAACCGTTTATTTCCTATCAGAAGACAGACAGCCTTCAGATCACCATTTGCTGAAGCTATCTTGTTTCTCTTAACTGTAGAATGCTGCCAGAAGAGTATAAAGACTAGATCTTTGCAATTCCCAGTCCCAAGCCCCTTTTCAAGGGTTCTCCAGAAGGGTCAGCATCAGAATCTCATCACAGGCTAGGGAACCACATGAGATAATCTGTTAAGACTGGCCAGCACACAAAAAGCCACCTCAAGATTACTTCGCACATTGCTACCATATTATGTACAGTGGTAGGTTCAGGTAGCTTCGGGCATTGTAAGCCACATCAGTTGTGTCCCACTTGCATGTCTAGTTCCCATGGATAATAAAGCTGCTGATACTTTAATTGATAATGATGGCAGATGCTGATATTCTTCTTTACCACTGTCCTTGCAACCACTGGCAAAAATGCATGCTTTAATTAGCGATCTTTGTCAGTAAAGTTAGCCTGCACCGAAGCAGCTCTTTTTAAAGCAGAGAGTCAACAAGAAATTAAATAAAGGGGTATTTCTTTTGGCAACCACATTCAGATTAACACTGAATGGGTAGCTGAAGACAAATAAGTGGTTCATAAATTAATGAAATAATAATATCTCTTTCACATAAGTATCAAGGCGATTTAACGTCAATGATTTAAAAAGCAAAAGTAGGTCAAAAACAACTAAGGATTGATTTTAAAACAATACTCGAAGCTCCAAGGTCTAACATGTTCACCAATAACATGTACAAAAGGGCAGGCCCAGCTCAAAAGAAGAGGCCTACTAGGTGGGTAAGGGATAAAGTGGTCTTTCGAGGAATCTGGTCCCAAGTGCACTCTCCCTGTATCAGCAAATGTTAGAATGTAGCAATATATGTCTCCAATACATTCAATAAAATATATTGTTTGCACCTTTTATTATGGTTATTTCTACATTGCCCTTCATCTGAGGATCACAGGGTGGTTTACAATATAAAAACAAAAGAATACATAACATAGTAACAAACAAAAACAATGCCCCGCCCCTGTATAAAAGGCCATAGTGTTGTTTTTTTATTGGTCCCCTAGGAGGGGAATGTTTTTGCCTGTCGCCTATAGATACGCAATGAAGGTGCCAGGTGAGCTTCCCTGGAGAGAGCATTCTACAAGTGGGGAGCCACCACAGAAAAAAGCTTGTTCTCATGTTCCCACGCTTCAGGTCTCTCATGAAGGGGGTACAAAAAGAAAGGCCTCAAATAATGATTACATGATATGGGGCAGTTTATATGGGAAGAAGTGGTCCTTGAGGTATTGGGGTCCTCAGCCATGTAAGGCTTTAAACGTCAAAACCAGCACTTTGAACTGAGCCTGGGACCTAACTTGGCAGCCAGTGCAGTCAGGACAGGATTG